>JAYMTO010000056.1:0-20003 GCA_036898065.1 California macrophylla | reverse complement strand
TCGTAGATGTGACTTGTGAGCAACTATGTAAACAAAATTGTAAATTTTATTTAAATCGGGACCATTATCCTATTGCCCTATCCGCTACGATTGCAGAAAGAAAAGTGAGAATGAGAATCTTTTCCTCTCATCTGAACGAACTGTACATTGTACCTCCATCCCATCCCATCTCTCTTTCTCTCTCACACTATAATTAAGCTGTTACTCGAAGCAATATTGCTTTCGCACTACCTCAAATGGAGAGACGATAATAGAGTTCAGAGAGACCTTGACCGCCATTGCAGCACCTTACACCACTCCTTTACTTAATATTCGCTGTCAACATTTTCTTTCTCCAATTCCGGTACCTTCTGTCCTCTCCCGTGTCCCTTTTCTCAACCATCACTCTAATTCTTTCATTATCCAATACCTAACCACTTGATCGGGGTTTCCACGCAAGACTTTGGTCAAATTTGATTCGACTGATCGAGTGGGTGTTTCTGTTTCTTCCCGAATTGAAGTGGATTGGGCTCGTTTTATCATAATTCGGTCGATTTCGACGTGATCGGTGCTTCGTATGGAGTCCACTGATGCGACCGCGGCTAGATCCAGCTCCGCCGGTGGCAAACCCGAAGAGGCCGTTCTGGAATCCCTCCAACTCGGGGAAGAGATTCAGCGGTTGATGGCGGTACCTCCGGAGAGCGCTAGCTCCTTCACCGCACTTCTCGGACTTCCGCCAACGCAGGCCATGGAGGTACTCCGTTTGCCGGAACCATCCCCGGCGCAGATTTCCGGCAAAATCCTACCTCGTAAAGCCCATAGTTACCAGTTAGATGGTAATTTGACGTTTCCGTCGAACACTGCTTTGATCGAGCGCGCCGCTAAATTCTCGGTCTTCGTCGGAGAGAACAACTCCCCGGAGACGAGCTCGGCGCCGTCAAACTCGAGCGCCAGTCTGGATAAGGTTAAAAGCGAGCCCATGGATACTGATTCGAACCCTTATTCATCGCGGCAGTTGCTGGTTCCTCAACCGGCGGCCGAGAACAATAAAAGGAAGGAACGAGAAAATAAGGTGAAATAGATTTTTAAAAATAGGGTTTTTACAATTACCATTTTTTTGTTGTTGGTAATTTTGGTCAATCCAGTGCTTGAATGTAAACTGAAATAGGTGCTTTGAAAAATTCAGGGGAAAGGGTCAACAAAGAAGAGCAAACACAAGATCTCTGAAGAAACTGAGAAACTTCCTTACGTTCATGTTCGAGCTCGTCGTGGTCAAGCTACAGATAGCCACAGCTTAGCAGAGAGAGTAAAGCTCATGATTAATTGTGATTAATGATTTATTAGATTGCTAATTATAATATTAATCCATGTTTTTTCTCTTATTTTAATAGGCAAGGAGGGAGAAAATTAATGCTCGAATGAAGCTGCTCCAGGAACTGGTTCCTGGATGTAATAAGGTTCCTCTCTTTGTCTGATTGTTTGGCTAATTTTTTACTATAGTTGATTAGTTTAAGATATTGGATATCTTAATTGTCTCTAAAAAAGTGCCTTCAGTTAAAATTTTAGATTATGTGTTTTAATTACAGCTATGTCCTTATTACCTATTTTCCACAAAAGAGATTACTTTTGAACCAAGGATAGTGGTGACAAGGTTGGCACTCCTGTAATTTCAGTTTGTTCTTTGGTGGGGTTGGTTAGGTGTCCCTTTTGTTTTGAGGTTAATTTTGGCTTCCTATGTCTTAAGTTCTGTTCTGTGACAAAAATATAAGACATTAGTCATACTATCAAGGCCTTGCTATTTTCCAAGATGCCAGTACTGCCCTTATTATGGGCTAGGCTGGAAAATTTATTGGTAGGGGAATTGCTAGCTGGATTGTGGCTTGCACTAGAAAGGAAGATAATATGCTGGCTATGTCCTGGGAACTTGAAATTCTAGATATTTCCCGAGATGGTGGAATTGTACTAACTTGTCTAGACAAGTTCCGTATCCATCCTCCTAAAGGATGGCGATGAGAGGATTGATTGAAGAACACTCTTAAATTGTACAAGTGCGTTTACCTAACATCTAGACCTAACAGCGTTGAATTGTGATATGGGTAGTTCATAACTTCATAAGAATCAAAGTATCCACCTTTTTTTGTTTATGATGGGAGATAGGATTTAATTTGTCCAAACATAAACCAGATCTATGCTTCTGTCGGGTCAACCTACTTCACTAAGTATAGCTGATTAGTGCTACTTCTGTTTGGACCACCAATCATATACTTTCGAATATGCTACTGCATGTTAAGGCAATGCTTAATGGTTACATTACTGATTATGATTGTTGTCTGCTTTGTTTTGGAAATAATAATGGTACTTGGGGTATTCTAATGGACCGCACATGTGTACAAAGCTAGCTAATGTTAATACAACTCGGGTTTTGTAATTGTGCTGTACATCAGAGTGGTTCAATCCCTCTCCCGATTATAAGGTGCCCTCAACTTTGTTATCATTTTTTTTATCACATTGGGTGAAAAGAGCTTAGCAACTTCTTCAAATCTAGTTTTATGCAGGAAACTTGGAATCAATTGAAATTTCTTTGTCCAACAATATGCTTCTTAATTTGACCAGAATCAAATTGTTCTGCAGATTTCGGGTACAGCGCTGGTGCTGGATGAAATCATCAACCACGTACAGTGTTTACAGCGTCAAGTGGAGGTCAGACTTGATAATCTCAGTAATTTCACTTGTGTTCCAAAATGGGTGAAAGTTCAAACTTGAGGGAAACATTAAGTATTCAGCTGTTTGAATTGCCATTTTTAATTCAACCAACTCATTTAAAAGAATTTAGGAAATGTAGTGGCCTGAATCCATTATTGCAACCTATTGACATATATCACAACCATCTTAGTTACTATTTACTTTTTTTCTCATCTTCCTCATTAAAAAGGATTTGTTGTTGTTGGAGTTATCTGATATCTCTCATCACGATCTTTACTTGATATTTTATTTTACTTTATTTTATTAATTGTATCAACCTGTTACCTGCATTCATAAATTATGGAGGCTTCAAATCGTAGAAAGAAAGCAAATATTAATTTCATGATCTTACTTGGGTTATATATTTCTTTTGCTTTCAGTTCTTGTCGATGAGACTTGCAGCAGTTAACCCAAGAATTGATTTCAACCTTGACAGTATATTAGCTGCAGAAGTAAGCATTATATACCTTACTTTATCTACTTTGCTGTAAAATATTTAGTCACACTGGCAGTTTTACATGACAACATGTAATATTGATTCACAGAACTTAACATTGTTGTCTTGATCTAGCATCAAATTTTATTAGTTTGATGATAACATGATTATTTGAAACACTTTGAGCACTACTATTGTGAATTCCTTAGCAATACTTATTAGGTGTCTACGTATGGTCCTGCTTCGGGAGATGATCAATGCATACCCTACTTGACCAAGCCTATAAGTAGTTGTGGCGTTCCCACGACACTGAATTGTCTCATTACAGCTCAAATGATTGAATATCTTTGTACAGTAATGTAGGAGTGTGCTCGGTACATATGATTATGTGTGATAGATCATAGAATAAGTGATAATTACAAAAATCCTTGTCTAGTCTTTGAGGCCTGTGTTTTTCCTAGGCAGGGTCTTGCTAGTTCCAATTTACTAACACCTTGTTATCTCAAGTAAAAGTGCCTATTTATCATTAGAGATATCTCATACGCTATCATTTTATACTTAATAATGACAAAACACTTGCAGAGTGGATCTCTAATGGACAGTAACTTCCCAGGCATGGTAATGCCTCTGATGTGGCCAGAAGTTCAAGTCAGCGGAAGCAGACAACAGTATCAACAACAACAATGGCATGCTGATGCAGTTCAACAGCCGGTTTGGGTAAGGGAAGATGATAACCATAACTTCATCGCTTCAGAGAACTCACTTGTGAGCTACGACTCCTCAGCAAATTCAGGTACCAACAGCATTTCACCACCCCAGCATCAAGTCTCGATAGAAAGAATGGTAGATATCACAACACAGAAAAAACATTGTGTCACATTTACGATATGCACACAGAATCTAGAAACCATGTGTTCATTTCTTCTCATCAAGCATAAACCATGAGACATTAACTTGAACTTGTGAACTTTCACGCAGCAGCGCATCAGTCGAATCAATTGAAGATGGAACTGTGAAGACAGAGGAAGTTGATCTACAGGTAGTGTATATATGGGAAAGTATAGTAGCAGCAAGCAGGAGGGGATGTAGAAGAAGGGGTCAACAGTCACTGACATAGGTTGGAGACCTGAATTTGGATTTCTCATAACTGGAGAGTTTGGCACCATCTTATTCTTATAAAGAGGAAGATCTTAATATCTATATATACCTTGTATAAAAAAAGGGCTGTTTTGATTTCACTATGTGCAATTGAATGATGAATAACCCATCCTTTTTTATATGATATCCTCCTCAGCTTTCTACAACACTATGTGCAATTCAATTTTTTTGCTCCACTTTTTCCATTTGTCATGCAACCTCTCCACCTTGATCCAAGGTAAATGTTTTTAACTCTTAAAATGATGTTTTAAAAATTATTTCAATTTTTTTAAAAAAAGTTGTATCAAGTAAAACTCGTAAAATTAATTAAATACTTAAAAAAACAATTAACTCTGAGTAAGAGAGAAAATAGTAAATTTTTTACTTAAAAAAATTCGTAAAATTAACTAAATACTTAAAAGACGATTGGAGAGAAAATAGTAAATTTTTGCAGTATCCCAAAAATCAAGATCTTTTTTTTTATATTAAAAAAATTATAACACTTGAGTAAACATTACTTCATAATCATATATGATGATGCAGCATAATGACTCATAATAATAAAAAATAGATAAAAGGCACAATAATTTATTTTGTTAATTAATAAAATGGTACAGAATTAAATAAAGTAGAAAATAAAATAAAATATCCTCAATATAGTCAATTCTCTCTCAATACACAAAGCAAGCAGCTCAGAAAATGGAGAAACTATCTGCCCAATTAATCACACTCGCGGTCACGCTCTTCATCTTATCCACCGTGCGCCTAGTCCAATCACGACCTGCCACGTCACTGTCATCCCGCTCCACCTTCTCCGTCAAAGACTTCGGCGCCACCGGCGACGGCCACCACTACGACACCGCCGCCATCCAATCCGCCGTCAACTCCTGCCCAAACGCCACCGCCTCCAGATGCTTAGTCACCTTTCCGCCCGGCACCTACTTGACGGCTACGATCCGCCTCAAATCCGGCGTCGTCCTGGACATCCAGGAGGGCGCAACCGTCCTCGGCGGCACGAAGATCGAGGACTACCCGAGGGAATTCGACCGGTGGTACGTCGTGGTGGCGGAGGACGCGGCGGACGTCGGGATCACCGGCGGAGGAGTGGTGGACGGCCAGGGATTGACGTTCGTGAAGCGATTCGACGAGAGGAAGAACGTGATGGTGAGTTGGAACCGGACCGGCGCGTGCCTGGGGGACGAGTGCAGGCCCAGGCTCGTCGGGTTCATCGGCTGCACCAATGTTCGGGTCTGGAATGTTCGGTTCACCGAACCCGCTTACTGGTGGTGCGTGCTCATTTACTACTTATCAGTCACATCCCTTTCTTTTCTGCTTATTATATTTCAACCCCTCTTATTTATGTGTTTTCTGTTTTAAACACTCGGTTTTAGGAAATTTTGCCCATACGAGTGATAAATGATAATGAGACAGATATAGAACGAATTTTGTGATCTCGACTTCATACATATACAATAAGAGATATATAGTTCTTGTCGAATTCGTGATATGAGCCCACGTATCAAAGACTAGCTGATGTTCTAGCTTTTGCAAATTAGCATATCTGGCACATTCTTCTGTTAAAATTTGGATATGGCCCATTATTAGTAGTTTTGTTAACTTGAACCCTTGCATATCATTGATGTGCATATGCTTGTATGGCAGGCTGATATTCTGTTTTTAAGATAATTTTTATATCGTTGTCGTGATCTGAACATGTCGACATTGTTGTTTGTCCCATTCCTTTGTTTGTATCTTGTTATTATCCAAATTGAACATCAAAAGATAGAATAGAAATATCAGTTATGTTCCAACATGAGTTGTAAGTGTCAAAAGAAGATCCTACATATGGAAAGATTCAATCTTTCAAGGGAAAGTAATTACTATGAGAACATCAGATCATCTGTGGCATTGTGTTGATTATCGTCTGTGGAACATTCACCTTCATGCTTCTCAGTGCAATTGAATTGAGCATTCTGACCACTAGGTTAGATTGTTGGCAACCTAGTATGGTGTTCTGTATTCATGACTATAACGAAGGATTGTGTGATTGCAGCTTGCATATAGTACGGTGTGAGAACACATCCATTCACGATGTTTCCATATATGGGGATTTTAACACACCCAACAATGATGGTATAGATATTGAGGATTCGAACAACACGGTTATTACAAGATGTCATATTGATACAGGAGACGATGCTATCTGCCCGAAGACATACACCGGTCCTCTTTACAACTTGACTGCAACTAACAGTTGGATTCGGACAAAGTCTTCAGCAATCAAACTTGGTAGTGCAAGTTGGTATGATTTCAAGGGCCTAGTGTTTGATAATATCACCATTGTCAATTCTCACAGAGGGCTCGGACTGCAGATACGCGATGGAGGTAATATAACACATCATATACTGACATACGGTTTTTGTTTCTTATACTGAGATAAAAACTTTAGAATATCAATTCTGCATACATCCAAATGTAAGACAGCACTGTCTTGATGGATATGAATGTAAATATGTTTATCTGAGCCGTGAAAGAGATTTTTATACTTGATAGCGAACTCAGCCTTGTTAAGTTTCATTATGTTCTTTTTTGACATTTCACTGCCGGTTTCTGTATACTGTATGGCCCTGAAATGGAACGAATCATCTATGTTAATCCAACGCTTCCAAGCTCAGCATTTAGTGACTGTGTAACACGCTTGCTGTTCTTATTGTACAGGAAATGTCAGTGATATTACCTTCTCAAACATAAACATCACGACAAGATACTATGATCCATCCTGGTGGGGCAGAGCAGAGCCTATTTACGTGACAACCTGTCCACGCATCCCAGATTCGAAGGAGGGTTCAATTTCAAATCTAGTCTTCATCAACATAACTGCAACTTCTGAGAACGGAGTCTTCTTATCGGGTTCCACAGGGGGGCTAATAAGCAATGTGAAGCTCACCAATCTAAATCTCATTTACAGAAGATGGACAAACTATACCGATGGACTGGTGGACTACAGACCAGGATGCCAGGGACTCGTGAATCACAGCCCAGCCGGGATGATCATGGAACATATTGAAGGTTTGGAGCTTGAAAATGTGAATATGATACGGTCCAAAGATCGGAAATGGTGGAACAATCCTTTGGATTTCAGGCCTTCAACTGGAAATGACATATAGTTTCTCAACTTTCATTCAGGTCTCTACAAGCTAGCAGTGGAGTTGAATAGCCTTTTGCTCTCGTCTCGCTCGTGAAAGGTTATTATTCAAAATTACCTTCTCGAGGCGTAACCACTCGCAACATTGTATGAAGAATGGTTTTAGATATTGTATTGGCCTCATATTGTATGGGGTTGAAATTGATAGCAGGTTGTGTATTTTGGTTGATTCAAGAAAATAAAGAGAAAACATGGTTGTGAAACAAAAAACGACAAGTCGTTTCTTCCCATTCATATAAAAACGACAAGTCGTATTGGCAATCTACGCATACTTCCGACACACTTATACAAGGTACCAGGTCGAAGTTACAAATGAAAGTTTGCAATTTTTTGAACCCAACGATGCTCCGTCAACTAATCCTCCCGCCGGTTACCGGAGATTTGAAGACCTTATGCTTCAACGGTCAACTGGGGGAGGCCTTGACGGCAATGGCCATGCTTGGCTCTCGAGTCTCTTTTGAATGTTACAAGCTGTTATTGGACGAGTGTGCGAGACGGAGAGCGATTCAGGAAGGCCGAAGAGTACATACCCACCTGATCAAAACCCAAAACCACACGCCGGTGTATCTGGGGAACAGGTTGGTGGTGTTATATAGTAAATGCGGCTGTTTGGGTGATGCACGGAAAGTGCTCGATGAAATGCCTGAAAGGAGTGTGGTGTCGTGGACGGCCATGATGTCGGCTTATTCTCAAAGAGGGTATTCATCTGAAAGCTTGAATCTTTTTGTAGAGATGTTAAGATCAGGTAATCCTTGGAATTTTATCTTTGGTTTATGTATCTGTTTAAATTTTAAATGCTGTTGATGTTTGTTTGTACATATGCTCCTATAGATCCTGTTTTATTAGTATGCTGTAGGTGAATTCGATTATGGGTTTTGAAAATTTCCCATGTTTTAGCAATTTGGTTGTGTTTTGAATTCATCTCTCTGTTGATAATAGATTGTGTCTCTGCAGGTACGATGCCTAATGAGTTCACTTTTTCTACTGTACTTGCTTCATGTAGGGGTGCTTCTCACCTTCAGCTTGGAAGTCAAGTCCATGCTGTCATAATCAAGAGTAGTTTTGATTCAGATAGCTTTGTTGGGAGCTCACTCCTTGACATGTATGCAAAATCTGGTAAAATCCATGAAGCTAGAGGAGTTTTTGAGTGCTTGCCAGAAAGGGATGTTGTTTCCTGTACTGCGATTATATCCGGATATGCCCAATTGGGTTTTGATGAGGAAGCAGTAAAGATATTCCGTAGGTTGCAGAATGAAGGAATGGATTCAAATTATGTTACTTATGCCAGTCTCTTGAACGCATTGGCTGGCCTAGCCGCATTAGATCATGGCAGGCAAGTTCATAACCATATCATTTGTTCTGGGCTGCCCTCTAATGTGGTCCTCCAAAATTCTCTGATTGATATGTACTCAAAATGTGGCTGCCTTGTTTATGCAATAGCATGTCAGAAAGAACTGTTGTATCGTGGAATGTAATGCTCATGGGGTATAGTAAACATGGAATGGCAAGAGAAGTGATTGAGCTTTTTGAGTCAATGAGAAAAGAAAACAAGGTTAAGCCTAGCAGTGTAACCTTCTTAGCTGTTTTGTCTGGCTGCAGCCATGGAGGAATGGAAGATGTTGGTCTTCGTGTTTTCGATGAGATGGTGAAAGGGAAAGATGGGGTTGAACCAGAGATGGAGCATTATGGATGCATGGTTGATTTGCTTGGTCGTGCTGGTCGAGTTGAAGAAGCTTTTGAATTCATCAAAACAATGCCTTTTGAACCAACTTCTTCAATTCTGAGCTCATTACTTGGCTCTTGTCGGGTTCACTCCAACATTGAGATTGGTGAAATTGTGGGGAAGCGACTTATAGATGTTGATTCAGACAATGCTGGGAGTTATGTCATTCTTTCGAATCTATACGCCTTTGCAGGAAGATGGGAAGATGTAAGAAAGACAAGGGAGTTGATGAAAGTGAAGGCTGTGAGGAAGGAGCCAGGGAGAAGCTGGACGGAGCTGAATCATAGTTGAATCAAACCCTCCAATCGTCCAAGAGAGTGAGGAGGAGACGATGCATGTGATATTGTTGTCTCGGTATGCACCATCATGCACATGATGAGACGGAACAAATGACTACAATATCAATTTTCTAAGAGTGAGAATGAGACACTTGTGTTGCTTCAGTGATGATACTATATGTTGAGATTATAAACTTCTTTTTCGCCTATTTTGTATTATAAAATGGCGTGAATAATTTATATTGTATCAATGTTATAGACAATTTATATTATAGTCTGCTATCTCATAAATAATAGATAATATATGATTTACTTTTGAAAAAATAGTAAAAAAGTGTCATTAGCTTTTTATGTTGGTCCATATCAAATCAATTAAGTGAGTGATTTTTTAAAGTCGTAGATTGGGTGTTAATTTTTTTTCTTTCATAATTTTAGTTTATCTTTGATTACAAATTGTGAAAAACCTCGAACAAAATATTTAAATTTCAAAAAATTGTATTTGAAAAAAAATTAAGGATGACAATAATTCTATTTTTTATTTTTAATTATGATATTTAATATTTTAAAAGAGCAATTTTAACTTTTTCATTCATTTTTAATGAACGTAAGAAAAATTTATATACTCAATCTGACGGCCACAACATGCACCAACTTAAAATTTTATGATATTTTCTTTTGTCATTTTCCCTTTATTTTTAGACTATTTATAATCAGTTTAATTCAATTAGAAGTATTCATAGTTAACTTTGGGTATTCAATATTGGAATTGGGCTGCAAGGCCCATTTATGCGTTCCTCTTCTGAACAAGGCGAAGCCAACAAGCACTCTTCAGTGTCTCTGTAGCCGTAGAAGAAACATCCATGGCCTCCACGAAACCCTTAGCGACGGCCTCCACCATGCTACGCCAGCGCCTCCTCACCAGCCTGCGCACCCGAGGCGGCGGAGGAGACGGTCCAAGCCGATGGACGAGCCCGGGGCATCAGGAGCGGCCCAACGGCTACCTCTTCAACCGGATCCCGCCACCACCAGGTCAATCTCGGAAATGGGAGGATTGGGAGCTTCCTTGCTACATCACCAGCTTCTTAACCATCGTGATCCTCGGCGTCGGTCTCAACGCCAAGCCTGATCTGACCATCGAGACCTGGGCCCACAACAAGGCGCTCGAGAGGCTGGAAATGGAGAAATTGGGTGGGTCGGGTGAATCTGACTGATTCCTGATCTGGGTATGGATTCTTCTAAGTTTTCTGCGTTTCTGTTGATGGGATTGATGGACCTTCTTATGTTCATATGGTGTAGGTCAAATAATGTATCTGCTGTTGAGTTTGGGTACCTTTGGACCTTATTTACCTCTTTACAGCTCCTCAAATTTAATGTTTTTATGGATCCTTGAATCACAGTATTTTGATTTACTATATTTCTGTTCCTGTCTTAATGTTGAATTGGTGTGGACATGGTAGTGCAAGGGATAATTTGCTATTTATCTGCATTTTAGGTTTTGGTGTGAGGCTTGACCTTACAATTCTTAAAGAATCGTGTCATTTCCTGTTCTGATTTGCCATCTAATTGTTTATTTAGAACTTAGGTGTTGAATTAGGCTTGTTTTTTGGATTTTTTTATGATTTTATGGGGGAAAATGCTTAGGTTAGCACCGTTGAATGCAGTTTCACTGAGTTATGAGGTAGAAGATTGTACAATACCTGGTTTGTCAGTTACCTGTTGTTTATGTATGTGGCTTGATAAATATTTCAAGCTCAATTGTTTTGGGAATTGCTGGACCTTCAAAGATGTTCAGTCTTTTAGTCCACCATAATAAGATTGTCATCTAGAAGTTTCTATCTTGTGCTCGTTCTTGTAGAAGCCTTCTGAAATTCTCTATTGCTGTTAATATGTTTTAAAATAGAGTTAGCCTAGCTGGGATCGTAAGGTTGCTGCTGTATGAGTTTGAGGTGTTTTAGGTTTCAGTTAGGTTCCTTATAAATATGTTGTTCAATTTCAGGAGATAGATTCTTGGCTCCATCACATCTGGTCTTTATCATGAAAGGTATCTATGATGTCTTGGAAAGCAAACCGAGTTAGTAGTTTTCTAATTTAGCCAAGTCCTAAGTAGTACTTTGGACATTTGTAGTCTTGCCTGATCGATGAGTATCATATTGAGCGTTTTGTAAATTGAACATGCATGCTGCCTTACATTAGGTGTATTTAAAATGTTGAGGGTGGTTCTGATATTATTTTCTCTATGCCAAGGTATATGGTTCATAGTTTTATTAGTTTCTTCTTTATCCTCCCACTCAGCTCTAAGAAACAATTTTTTTCTTATGCATGCCCAAATTTATACATTTAGTTTAGAATCCTCTTAACTTTGCACTTTTGTCTAGACCTGGGGTAGTGTTTCAAGTGTGCCTTTTCAGGCTTGTTCCCATGAAATAAAGAATGTGTGAAATTGTTGTTCTGCTACATCTTTGATTAGCTCAGGCATATGCAATTCATCTGATGTTAAGATGTTGAATAAATAGCTCAATGTCACAAAACATTAGAAGCACTGTCAGTTTAAGGTTATCTTTTTGATGTTTGAGAGCCTCTTCCTCATTTCCCAAACTTCATACTTTCCTTTGTGTGGGAAAGTACATCTATAAATTTAATCCAGTTTTTTTATAGAATGGATAGAATATATTCTAGAGTTCCATTTCAGTTCATATGATCAGTAAACAAATATTTAGTAACGGAAGTTTCACTATTTCTATTCCCGTGTTTGGTTTAAGTGGGGAATGGGATTAGAGACCCCAGAAAAATAAAGCACCCCATCCTGACCCCTGTGCTTTACATTTAGAAAACAATTTGTAATGAAACATTCTAAGATCAAATCACGACACTATCATTTGAAATCCACCATTAAGGTGGTGAGTCTTCTTGCAGACAAGGTTCTTTCTAAATAAATGAAATCGAACAGTAGTAAAACACAATCCTGGTTATAATCTCCTCTGTTATTGTCACTTGTGTGCTTTCTCCTATTTCTGATAATTCATCTCTTGAAGCACTAATGTTGATAGTCAACGCCTCTTATCTCCTGGGCACTAATGTTGGTGTGTTCACTCAGTCAACTGATATAGTGTAGGTACTGTGCATTTGTAAAAGATAGGAGCCTAGGATCTTACAGATTGAACTAGCTCTAAAGATAGAGATATGCTAAGTGTGTTCTTCCTTGTCCAGAAGCATACTTATGCAACTCCAGGGTGCAAGGTTGCTCTTATATGCAACTCCACCCTGAAAGGGCATGTCCCCAGTTCATGATCAGTAAGTTTTTGTTTATTATCAAGTTGCTCTGTGTTTGTTGTTGTCTTGGCCATAGGAATTGTTATTGTTATTATTATTATTCTGATCATCTTCATCATGAAACAAGTATACATTTGAGGGAGTCCCATAATGAGTCAATGGCAGTCTTGCTAGCCAAGCTGTCCATCTCTAAGCAAACACAACTCTGGACTTCCCCTTATCCTTGTCTGAGTTATGCTGGTTGGTAGGGAGTCTCCCATGTGGCTTTAAGAATGCTGGTGAAGGTGAATAAGTTAGTGAAGCTTGCATATTTACATCTGTAAAAGAAAACATATCAGTTCATAACATTTTATCCCCAGCATAGCCTGAATGTTCTTTTGCCCTTGTGATTGCATTTGCAACTATGAAAGCTGTCAAGTACTTTGCATGCTGTGTACATTTATCTTGTACCTCTTTATTTATCAAGAATTCTTAATCTATCCGTCTCTAGTATATTTCTGTGTGATGGGACATAAATGGGTTTGTTGAGGATGTGGTGTAGTTGCAGGCAATTTCTGTATATATTGGTATTGGTAGGATCAAGTGATATAGTAGAAAAATAGAATGGATATGCTTTCTCTTTTGATTGCTTGCAGACAAAAAGAGGTCCTCACTCGCACAATCATGATGTAGATCTTGAGCACTACTGTCGGTGACTTAACAGTGCCCTCCTCACACCATCATTATTCTTTTTTATTTCATTTCATCACATTGCAGCTTCTCGGTCACTCACTCACTCACATGCTAATCATATCAAACGTTATGGATGGGCCCTATTATCATCCAAAGGGAGCTTCTGACATTTAAACCCTTGATCCTCCCATGCCTCTTCTGATAAATTAATGATTCAAAAAGTATAAAATAAGAAACGTGGATGGGATGACAATGAAATAAGTTTATGATATCAACCCATTTAATTAAATCATAATTATCGTATCTTCGTCATGTGCGAAATATTATAGCATCATCGTATCTTTCATATATAATTATTTCATTTAGCGTTTGTTGGTTGTGGCGCATCAGAGCTCACCAAGTTTGTTTACAAGTCCCATTCGCAGTAACTTCCCTTCCTTTTCCTTTGTCTTCTTCCCGGCACCTCTCCGACTATAACTCACCAACTAAGCAAATTGTAACCGGAAGCTGAAAATGATCTCCCTCCCATTCAATTAACTTACCTATTAATTAAGCTTTCACGGTGACAACACGAGATGCTACATCACACCATATCTACCAACAATTAGACCCAAATTACTCTTGTTTTAATCACATGTCTTTCTCTTCTGATTACAATATAAATAATTGGTTAAAATTATTCTCGATTTTTAGTTAACTTAAAGATAGAGCGTTTCTTTTAGTTTGTTTTGTGATTTTTATACGAGACTCATGACATTACCTGGTCAATGATCCAAGATTTCGTTTGGATGCAAGTGGCATTTGTGTAAATTAACGTAACTTTACTTGGACATGACGCGTAACCGGTAGTATCCGGTCACTTTCTCCCCCACCGACACCTCGAACCAAAACGGCCCATTTTAAATGCACCACTTGTTCTCTTCACGCTCACTATTTCATTTCCATCTCTCGAACCGCCATTTTCAGTTTCTACTTCCACACTCTCAAATCTCAATTCCAGAGAGAGAGAGAGAGAGAGCTCTCCATGTGCAGTTACATACATATTTATAGAGCCATTATATACATATACAGAGAAGCTTCAGAGCGATTGTGATTTGTCAATCCCGAAGATTCCTTCGCTGCATTTCTTTTTCCAGAAAAGTCGCTTCGTCTTCTTCGATTCCCGAAGCACTGCGAACGAAACAAGCTTCGGTAAGTCCAATTTTGGCTTTTACTGGTTTTGAACTAACTTTTACTTGTCTTCTTCTGTTGTCTTGTACTGAGAATTGACTAGTCGAGACGAGACGCATTCAATTGCTCTGTGCTTTGAGAATCATTCCATGATCTGATCCCAACCCTTTTTTATTTTCGCCAGATCTTGTCCTTTTCTGCCTCAATTTCTCTTTGTTTTCAATTACCTTTTATATGTATGTATTTGTTTAAGTGTGATGCATTTCTGTGATGGTTAGGCTGTGTTTTTGTGTGTGTGGTGGTGGTGATTCGTGAGAGCGATTTTGATTGCATGGCGAATATGTCTAATTGAGTTTGGGTGGTCGCTGGTGAGCCGGAGATGTAAGAGTGGCCATGATATTGCCATTTATGAGCTCATTTTATGGTATGTTCTGTGACCGTCCGTGTTTTTGATGGTGATCTCTAGATATTATATGGAGGGTCAGCTACTTGAGAGAAGATACCTTTAGTTTTAGTTTTATTTTTATTATTATTTTTGTGTGTGATTGTGATGTGAATAAATTCATGTAAAAATCTGCTATTTTTAGATTTTTCTGGGTTTTTGTTATTGACTTTGATTCTTCATTTCTGTTTGTTACTGATTCCAAAATGCGTTTTTGCTTGGCTTCTTTTGTGGGAACTTCACTGGGAAAATGGATGAATTCATGATTTTTTCCTGAGATTAATTTCAATCACTCATTCATACAGAGACTTCTATCAGTAACTTCATCTGAAGAAAGGGTGTGTCTATGTTATTCTTATGTGATATCAAAAGTGTATGCTCCTAAAGCTAAAGTTGTTGAAAGAGGATGTCGAGGGTATAGAATAATTTGATCTATTCCATGACTTGAAACAGGGGAGCTTCAAATTTCCCATTGTCAAAATCCACCAAATAATATTAAGGCATGTGGTTTCCGTGGTAAGATAATAGTAGTGAGGTTAGCATAGAGCACACCATGTGACTTAATCCTCCGAATCTTACTGGCAATTTAGCCTTATAATTGAGCTATGTCTATGAATGTAATTATAACTGGCACGGTTCTGGTGTTTCCCTGACCAGAGTTTGGAAATCAAGCATCTGTGACCAACAAGTCTAGAAGCTTCCCAAACACGGGGTGTTCGGGTTTTCTATTAGTTATTATGTTTGTAATATTTTATCCCCTTGACATTGCATGTTCGATGATTAATATAATTGGTTCTCTCTCGCCATTTTCATGCCTTTATTTGATCATCTATATACACCTTCGGGTTGTGATACATGTAGCTATTGGCTTAATTTGCTCCATTGTGTAGACATGACATGTGGAATGTATTAGTTCTTTCATCCGAGTTATGTTGTCCTGTTCTTGTTTGTCCATTTCTGCTTTCTCTTATGCATACAAGGTTCCTGGTAAATTTACTATGCATTTTTGTTATCATCTTGCTGTTGTTTCTTTCTTCTAGATCTGATATGATGTCCCGACTTTGGATAGGTTTACCCTTCATATCCTCCTATAATGAATCACTATATTTGTATTTATTGTATGTGGTCCTGCCATTGCAGTCTTGTCTTACGAAGTTAAGACCCTTAATAAGTCATCCCTTCAAACTTCTATTGTATTGCAGATTTAATTCTGGATAGCAGAGGAGCAAGAAGAAAATTTTAGGTATGGAGAAAGTTACTTCATCTGAAAGAGGTGAATTGTATGGTAGTGTTACTGTTGATCAATATCTTTCTGCTTCATCATACTTTTCTATTTGATTGTTGTTGGAAAAGGTAAAACGATAGAGTTATGAAGGAAATGGACAAGAAGAGAACTTCAAACAATAACCAGGCAACACGCCCTGGGAAGCCTAATAGGAGAGACTCTCAGACACGCCAAGATAATGTTCGAAAATTTTCAAAGGTTAAAGAAATTGAATCTAAAGCTTCACAAGCTAGACCAGACTCCAGTATCTTAGTAAGTGATCTAAATGTGGGCACAGAGCCCTCTGAATATGAAAGTTTGGCTATACATTATATGGATGATGGCAACAGGTCTGAGAAGATGTCTCGAGATTCAAAAGCTAATGCAATGATTTCCAATGTGAACAAGGGTGGAAGTTTAGATGACTATTCTAGTGATTTGGAGAAAGAATCTAAGCAGGGGACGGAGCACGAATCAGATTCTGAGACGGTGAATGATTCAGTATCATCTCAAGGGGATTTTCCTGAAGTTGAGGATGAGAAGGTAGCAAGAGCATCTAGAACTCCCAGAAGTATTGCCAAAAATAACTCATCGGAGAATGGGCCTCGTGGATCTAGAGTGAGGCCTGTTTCTGAAGCAAATAAATTGAGATCCAAGGTGTTAGCTACCAATCCCAAGAAAGTAGCAAAACCCGGTAGAGGTACTACTCAAGTTACAAAGAAAACTTCTGATAATTCTGATGTTATGAAAGGTCCTCATAAATCTTTATCAGAATCTTCTGATGACAAACCTATTGAAGAAGTAAAGGATATCAATGTATTGGATGAGACCTCAAATAATAGTCATAGTGTAGGGAGTGATGATGAAACCGTTGATAATGAAGAGAATGGTGAACATGAAAAGGATGTTGCTTTATATCAAAAGATAGAAGAAATGGAAACAAGAATCGGTGAACTTGAAGAGGAGCTGAGAGAAGTTGCTGCTCTTGAAATTTCACTCTATTCTGTGGTACCAGAGCATGGGAGTTCAGCTCATAAGGTGCATACTCCTGCTCGGCGCCTATCAAGACTCTACATTCATGCCGGCAAGCATTGGACTCAAGACAAGCGTGCTTCGATCGCTAAAAACACTGTATCGGGACTTATTTTGGTTGCCAAATCTTGTGGTAACGATGTTCCAAGGTACATAGACATTATTTCCTTTCATTCATATTATCATACAATTCTTTTTTTCAGCAATTTTGGTCTGAGAAATATCCATTTTCTTCTCTAAATCAAGGTTAACCTTCTGGTTGTCAAACACTATGGTGCTGAGGGAGATCATTTGTCAGGCATTTGGCAGTTCACGGCACTCAGGCACAGTGACAAGATTGTCAGAGTTGAACGAGGGTAGCAAGAGAAGTGAATTAAGTTCTACAAATCAGAAATGGAAGGCTAGTGCTGGTAGTAGACAAATAAACGATTCTATGCACGTCATTGGTAATTGGCAGGAAACAGGAACCTTCACTGCTGCATTAGAGAAAGTTGCATCCTGGATCTTCTCTCGGATAGTTGAGTCAGTTTGGTGGCAGGTAAGAGCTGTTCAGGCTGTTTAGTATCAATTAGACCTATTGCTTATAACTCAAATGTTAACCGTTCCAAATCAGTAAGATGGGCTCATCACATCCATGGTTATTTGTCACGTCTATTCAATTCAGCCCCAATTAGTTTTCTACAGGTCATTATTTGTTAAAGGATGTAATAATGTATTTTCAGGCCTTGACACCAAATATGCATTCTCCAAATGACGAGTCTTCAAAGAACACCTCTGGAAGAGTGTCAGGCCCAGCATTAGGTGATCAGCAGCAGGGTAGCTTTTCTATCAATCTTTGGAACAATGCATTCCAGGATGCTTTTCAACGACTTTGTCCTCTTCGAGCAGGGGAACACGAATGTGGATGCTTGCCCGTGATGGCAAGAATGGTATGTACCTCATAACTCCCACCTCTATAGCTCTAATACTGTGCTTTGGACATGAATATGAGCATAGTGTACAAAAGTTTCTCAATCCTGTACAAAATAGCAGACATGAACTAACGAAGCATGCTCTTCAACACACACTGGAAGTTAAATAGTTATTGCTTCTTTGTCAGGTTATGGAACAATGTGTTTCCAGACTAGATGTGGCCATGTTCAATGCTATTCTACGGGAATCAGTCCATGAAATCCCGACAGATCCAGTATCAGACCCTATTCTTGATTCCAGGGTTCTGCCTATTCCAGCTGGGGAGTTGAGCTTTGGATCCGGTGCACAGCTGAAAAACTCTGTATGTCTTACAATCACTCCCTTTACGGTCTCCCATTGCTTGGGACCTTACTGTTTCATGTTAAACACAGTTTCCAAGTTTTAAATTTGAGGCTGTGCTCCTGCAGATTGGGAATTGGTCTAGATGGCTCACTGATATGTTTGACATGGATACTGACGATTATCTGGAAGAAGATCAAGACAACATCGAGGATGATAAAAGTCAAGGTGGCAAACCAAAATCTTTCGTCCTCCTCAATTCCTTGAGTGATCTCCTTATGCTTCCAAAAGACATGCTTATAGACTCCTCTATCAGAAAGGAGGTATAGTTATATGATATTTTAACTTAATGTTTCTATTTATTTTTGAATCCCCTATAGACTTAAATTTGTATTACCTTATTTTCTAGGTGTGCCCATCCATAACTCTTCCGCTGGTTAGACGGATACTTTGCAACTTCACTCCAGACGAATTTTGTCCAGATGCAGTACCTGGAGCTGTATTAGAGGCTCTGAATGCTGAGGTATCATTTAGCATTGACATCATATATCTCGTAACACTATAGTTTCACAATCTATGATGAATTAAGGATAAACTTTTTGACATATGGTTATTTCAATTCTCCAGAGTATAGTGGAACGGAGGATCTCTGGAGAGACGGTGAGAAGCTTTCCTTATACAGCTGCACCGGTTGTATACACCCCGCCATCCTCCGCGGAGGTGGCAGAAAAAGTGTTGGAGGCAGGAGGAAGACTAGATTTGTTGAGGAATGCATCTGGTATTCAAAGAAAAGGGTACACTAGTGATGAAGAATTGGACCAACTGGATTCGCCTCTTACGGCCTTCGTCGAGAAAATGCCATCTTCTCCATCTACCATGGCTAATGGAAATGGAAATGGAAATTTCAAACAGATAGCTCATGCTGGGACCAATGTGAGGTACGAGCTCCTCAGAGATGTCTGGTCTGGTAGATATTTATGGCGATGAATTGTATATTTTTGATACCATCAAAACGTGACCTTACACCTATATGTATAAGAGTTGGGTTTGGGTTCAATACATGGAACTCCATATGATTTTGAGAGATGAATAATAAATTAATAGTTGAAATGAATGTTGCATACTTTATATTGCTCTTATAATAGAAAATTGATTTTAGAAGTCTTGTTATTCTGAACAACACAAGTAGTATTAGAACATCTATAGTTGAATCGCTCCTCCAAATCGACTATAAGAAATCTTTCGTGCTTTTAAGTATTCTGTCTCTTAAAATCTTCAATCAAAATTGTGCATATCGACTATTTGAAACATTTACGAAATTGTGCATATCGAATATTTGAAACATATTCGATCAAAATTACAGCAAACAGAATGAAAATTGTATATCGCCCAAAATATCATA
>JAYMTO010000055.1:0-20014 GCA_036898065.1 California macrophylla | reverse complement strand
GCCCAATCTATAGAAGTGATATTGGGGTCAGACTGGTTAACGAGGGATTAGTGGACGTTGATTGAGTACTAGACGATGAATATGAACTAGACCCGTTTAGTCTCGATCTCTCTGATTGAGTTGAGCTACATGTTTTGTATCCGACCTCCGTTTGTTGATTGGTTTCTGTCCATGCCTTCCATTTGGGTGCGTTCTTCACAATGTTCCACTCATGATGTTTCTTGAAGGTAGCTAGACCGTCATCAGCGAACCTGTCGTCCGCTTTGCGCTTCACAGTTTTATCGTCTTCACCTCTTGTTCGGTTTCTCCATTCTTTTTTGTAGTACCCGTTGTACTTCGTGATATCTGGCATCCATTTATTCCAGTGGTCTTTCGTTTTTTTGTTCATTACAGTAGCGTGTGGGGGTGCCGTGGCCCAAAATTCGTGCCCATTGACCTTCCAATAATTGTCAAGCTTTCACTTCTCATTGAATATAGTTTATTAATCACTATTGGATCATTCATTCCTTTTGCTTTCCATTCACCAGATAAATGCACATGAATCTGAATCCATTCATTCCAAAGCAATTTCTATTACGATCTTCCAGTCAAAGCAGGAAAGACAAATCAAGTACCAGCTACATAGACATTGATATAAGAATGGCCCGATCCTAACAGCTATTGGGTTCCATTCATTATTACATAAGATGTAACAAAACAAGTCTTCTAATATATTAGATCTACAACAACCAGACATACAAAAAAGACATGTAAGATCAGATAAGAGATAAACCATATATACAGCAACTACATGTGAGTTAAGCTAACCATTTGTAACCAGTCAAGACAAATGATCTCCCAACTAAAAGAGTGATGGATGCTAGCCCATCGAGGTCTTGTGAAGTCCATCTCCAGCATTGCATGACAAGCCAGATGCCTAATCTCACCGTTTCGATAAACTGCAGCAGTGCCTAGGTTCTTCTCTAGGAGAATATTCAAGCCCGAGTACTATCAGAAGATATTACACATACATGTTTCTCATGAACTATGCAGGTACCCAACACGAGGAAGCATACAAAATCCTGCCCTTCCATCCCTGCAGCATCCAACGCCCATCTTCATCAACCATAAAATCACTGTGGTAAGCCGCCTTCACTTTACCTCTCAATTTCTTCATGATCATGGGATCTAAGGGAAGCTGCCTGAACCCAGATCTTGTGTTCCTAACCTGCCACTGTTTGTACGTCTCAGGCCTTTCCACCCTCTCGGCACCCTCACATGCTACCACATTTATAACCTCACGCCTATAGAACTCTTTCTCATACATCAGCCTCATCTGGTCTTCGCAAGGTAGATTGGCAGATAGCATATCAAACATTGCAGAATAGTTGAAGAGTACCTCTCGGAAGCGTGTGACAAAGAAGGGAGCATTATAGGATCCATTGACAATTGCCTGAACAAACATATTTGGCTTTATGCTCCTGATTAATTTCAGAACAGCAGTCCTCGGACTGTTCACCACAACTGTCTCATCAAGCAGGTTCTTGAATCGAAATAGACAATTCACAGCAGTCACCTCATCCTTGTTGATCTTGAGGTCTTCTAGTTTGATAGTTTCCCATTTCTGTGCTATGGCATTGTACTCAAATGGGACATTAAAGAGCTCACAATATCTTGCCAAGCGACGCCCGGTCTCCACCACTCCTTCTGCTGGTCGGAAACCACGTTGGGGAAGCTCTATACCTGTAATACGTAACTTGGGAGGGCCACCAGGTCTCTTCCCAAGACGAGCGATAAAGGCAGGCCACTGAAACCCATACAAGATGCCAAAATCTATAATGTGGAGTGTGCTTGCTTTCTCGGCTAAATTCAAAAGATTATTGTTCGCAAAAATACATGCTATCTTCATGAAAGGGCAGGCTGAAATATAAACTTGGTAAGCTTTCAACATATCAGCCGCAGATGTCGTTTTTGAAGCCAGAGCTGTATAAATTTGGGCCCCAGTCCCAGACAAGCGTGCTTCAAGGGCATCAGCAAAGCAATGAGCCAACCTCTGAGACCCATCACCAAAAGGTGAAGAGTGCTGCCTTATCTGCTTCAGTAGTTCATCAGTAGTCCTGAGATTATCAGCAGAGATAGCTTGTGCACATTGAATCAAGAGAGTTCTCAAATCCACCACTTCCTTCTTGTTATCTTGTTTCTTGCCATGAACATTTCCATTGCTTGATTTTCCATCCTGGTGCAAAGATTTAGTGGCTCCATTCTCCAGCAAATACTTAGTTTCTCCACTTCTGAGCACATATTTGATTGTTCCATTCTGAGAGCCTTCCTCAACAGCAAGTGAAGGAGGCATTTCTTCCCCCCTACAATGGATATTACAAAGCAACACTCTATCAAACATCTCAGCCAGCTCACTCTCGTCCACAAAAACCGCTGACTGCTTGTTGCTCCTCTCTTCTTCTAAATCATTATCCTCCCTCTCGTGATTTTTCTTGCTGTTCGATCCATCAGGAGAATGGCCCCGCTCTTCATCTTCTACCTTTACCATGGTCTTTAAAGCCTCTTCCCTCAAATCTGTTGAAGATGTGGGGTTCCCAAAATCAAAAGTCAGTTGAGTACTTTTAGGAAGGAACTTACTAGCTTCCTCAAGCCCTCTCTGGAACTGTAGGACAGAGTCGTTGCTGCCAAACAAGTTGGGAACTGAAAACTCAGTGGACAAAGATCCTATGTGTCCATTACCAGCGAAGCCATACGCCGCAGCAAATGCTGAGTGTGGGCTGGGCTGTGGAGGGGACTGGAAAACAAAGTTCTCAGGAAGAGGGGAATATAGTATAGAAGATTTCTGCTCTCTAAAATTACCAAACCATCCATTATCACCTGAACTAGCAGTTGGTGTGCTGAAGCTGCTATTACTACCATAATCACTGCTACATCCTGAACCCCCTGGGCTCTGAAGCTGATGAACAAAAGGAGCAGGTTGCTCCACGGAAGGAGAATACTTCTCCCCAAGGGCTTCATATAATGATTTCTCAGCGGCTTGAAGAGCCAAAGCATCGTGAAACATACACGGCCTCTCCTCCATGTCCTCTTCCATAAGTATATGGCTTATGTACTTAAGAACAGTATCCCCAAACTCTCCGTCATCAGAGGGAGAGTCTACACCCTCCAGACTAGCACTAGGCGAAGGCTCAGAAGGACGGAAGTCATTGTCCATGAAACTAAGATCCATAGTAGGGTCATCAAACCTAAACCCATTTACAAGATCCTGGTACTGATCATAACTAGGTAATGCATTTTCTTCACCCCCATGATTAAAATCACCACATGAATCTGAGTATCCATTCAAGTGACTGTCCACGATATCTCCCATACCTTAAAACAAAATAAAATAAAACATTGAACAACTTCATCGACAACAGAATTATGTATTTACCCAAAACTACCAATCTGCAATCATTGGAACACGTAAAAACCAAGTAATCGATCAAATTAGAAGCTAAGAATGCGTGATTAAATGCTCACTGAAGCCTAAAATCTCACTTGAAACAACAAAATTCAGATCGCCTCAACAATTTAAGGAATGAAATGAGGAGAAAGTAAAAATTGGGCGTACCTGAGAGAAAATAGAAACCCTAGAAAATGAAACAGAGAAGCTAAAGGTAAAGCTACACAAGTAGAAGAAGATACGTTGTATAGCGCGTTGCTTTCCAACCTTTTTCACCTCCACCAAGTAGGTTCGCTCAATTCCGCTAAATCCGGTAAACTAACTCAGACGGTATGTTCTGGTAACAAAAACGTGGCACGTTCTTATTGGGTAACCGTGTAAGTCCTCATGGGAAGTCATCTTTGGGGTCCACGTGTCCGAGCAATTTTTATGGTTAGATGTTTGTACACGTGGCATATAATCATGTGTGAACTAGAAAGCTAAGTTCACACTCAAAACTATCGCATGTAGCGCACGTGAACTGGGCATGTCAATGTCACATAATCACGAGGAAACACATGTGGTCGAAATTTAGGTTACCAGAACAAGCCCATTTTGGACTGGGCCCATTATAAAATCCACAGATAATTTTTTGTAAATATTTAAATTCGTTAATCGTTCTTCAATTTTTATTTCATAATCTTCGTGTTGGTGCTTATCGTTTTCTTAGTTCGATCGAGCTTCAAGCTTACGCCTTCTCTTCCATTAGTTGTTGTTAGCTTCAAAACCCTAACCAGAGGTTTAGCTTCTGAGGTTTCAAGTTTAGTTCAGTTATGAAGGAAGGAGGAAAATCAGCAAAATACAATCAGCAGCAGCATCAGAACGGCCACTTTTCTCAGTTCAAATTCGCAAAGCTGGTAGATCCAGAGGCTTCTTGGGACAAGGTACTGAAATTCTAATTATTCTTGGATTGAAGATTTGCTTAATTCATCTCAACTTTGGGGAAATGTGTTTTCGGTTTAGTTGGGAATTAGATGGAACTTGGCTGATACTGTTATTTGTTTTTTGTGTGTGCTACTTTTAGATGCTGTGTTAGGCATGGAAGTGAAATGAAATTAGGAGGGTAATTAATTGTGTTTGTGTGCAGAAATTTTGAGTTTAGTAGCAGTTATGTTCTTGTTGCAGTTTATTGGATGGGATAATAGTGACATGCAAAAGAATTGAACAAATTTGAGTTTATAAATTTATGTGTATTTACCTCTTTTGCCTCAGGATCAATTAGGAGATATCTTGCATTGGATTAGGCAAGTAGTGGCTCTTGTATGTGGATGTTTATGGGGGGCAGTACCTTTGGTGGGAGGCATTTGGCTTATCATGTAAGTTGTTGCGCATTTTTTTTTAAAGTGTTTTAGTTGATCATTGTCCATTAGCATTCCTTTTTACTTGATTCGTTTACTATTGGGTATAAATAATTTTTGACGTGACATGCACAGATTAAATCACGTTTAATTTGCTTTGACAGATGATCAACTAATTTGTTGCCTTGACATTACCATCATCTTGATATTATCAGCTAAACGTGTTCTGACCATGCTTATGTGAACCTCTGGGAATAGGAAAACCAATGTATTAGTCTGTTAGGTTGACTTCAATGACCTCTATCTATAAAGATGTTTGTGGACACTTGGTAGGCAATAAAAAGTTCAGTTTGAATGCCCTTCTCAAGGAAGTTGATGAGCTGAAGTGTCTGGTGTCCAATGTTGAAACACTTTTCAAGAAGCTCTTTTGGAGAGTTCACCTAGAAGCTTAGTTTTGGGACTTTGGGTCAGAGATGAACCTGATGGGTTGAATAGATTGCTGAAAAGAAATTGAATATGGGTTCTTGAATTTAGAAATGCAACTTTAATGCATAAGGAACTGTTAAAGTGTTGCACTTTGCAGTAGTTTAGTTGGGTGTATTTGGTTTTAACTTTTAGCAGATCTATCAGACATGATTGAGTGAGTGAGTGAAATATTTGAAGAAAAGAATTCTTCATGGTTTTTCTTTTCGTTTGTGTGGTGAGTTATATATTTAAATTTGAAAGGGAATTAAGAGGTCAAAAAGGGCGCATTCAAACTACAATAAATTTTGTATAACATAGCTTAATAGACGCATTAGTCAAAACTATAGGTATATGGGCATCTATGCTGTATGGCCGTGAATGCTGGACATGTGCAACCTAGGGAGGTTAGAACCCTCTAAGAGTCTGTCAGGGAGTTAAGTTAGCAGAAACTAAACTGGATAGGAGTAAACATATGTTAGCATGTACAATAGTAGTAAGAAAAAACACGATTATGTACTACTTAACACGGGGATAACATTAGTAGGACAAAGTGGAGGATGCAAGCAAGAGTGGCGGATCTTAAGTAATTCTTTTAAATGATTCGTGCAGCCAACCTCAGCATGGCCGTGAATGGGTTGTTGTAGTTGGTAGATGATACTTTTGCCAAAGGATTGTTGTACTAGGATCAAACTTGCAGTTTGACATTGAGTCATTCTTGAAGGAAAGATAAAAGTTTCTCTAGGACATTTTTGGTAGGCCTTTTTAGTTAGATACCTTATATTGCATTTGGATAACTCTTGGTTTAGCAGATACAATTGTCAGTTTCTGAAGGAAGTCTCTATCAAAATGCAGCAGTTCTGTTAAACTTGTGTGGTCTTAAAACCCTTGCATTTTGATGTTAAAATCATTGTTTCTCTGGTCTACTGCAAAGCTACGTGATATGTTGATTGC
This sequence comes from California macrophylla, assembly GCA_036898065.1. NCBI lineage: Eukaryota > Viridiplantae > Streptophyta > Magnoliopsida > Geraniales > Geraniaceae > California > California macrophylla. The sequence goes on along the minus strand of JAYMTO010000055.1, from coordinate 13,837 downwards.
CACTTTGATGTAATTCTGGTATATATCATGGATCACTTAGGTTCATTTGACACATCTTGGCATTTAAACAATTATTTTCCCTCAAGTGCTTGTTTGTGCCTCATGGGATGGGCCTTGTGTAGAAACTCATTAGCATCAAGGAACTTAGGGTCCTTATGACATATTTTGGAGTTTCAAATTAGTGAGGTGGATGTCGCCAGGCAGGGGTTCTGAAAAAGATGATCTTATTCTTCCTGGTAGAACCATTCTTGAACATACATAGATAATAGAACCAAGCACTTTCCACCTAAACCTTTTCAGATCTAGATTCATCAACAATAGTGTTTGTTGATTGATATTCCTTGAATAGTGGGTGCTTAGTATATTCCCTTAAGTTGATAATATTAGGCGTGTAGTCAGTTGTTAAATGGAAAGGATTGCTAGGTATGAGGGATACCTGGCCATAGGATTTGAAGATGGTGTGTCATAGACTAGCTGATTCTAGGGATTAGCATTATCAACTTCAGTGCCTCTTAGATTCTCTCTGAGTCCATATTTTGATTATAATGAGGTATGTGTATCTCTTGGAGCACATTACTAGTCCTCATGTGCTTAATGCTTAGAAGAGCCCAGCTGTTGCCCGAGTAGGAGTGGAGATTGGAACTCATGATATCCGACTTCTTGAGGCAGGAGGCCCTTTCTACTAGGCTACTCTTTGGGATGCAGCCCATCCAGATTGTAAAGTTTTATAGTATTGACTTCAATTTAAGTCGAGTCTCATTCAAGCAAATGTATATATTGGCCCATGCACCGATGATGCCAAATACTAATGACATATTCCGTTCATATTGTGATACTGATTTCTTTCCTACAGATTCCTTGTACTATCTTCTGGGATTGTATACGGTTATTACGCAATGATACTAAAGGTTGACGAAGAAGAATTTGGTGGTCACGGAACTCTCCTCCAAGAGGGGCTCTTTGCTTCCATCACTCTCTTTCTGGTACATATTGGTTCTGTTGGGAGCGTCGTCCATATAACTTATGAACACCTACCTTATTTTATGTTCTCTGGTTGACAGCTTGCGTGGATTCTGGTATACAGCCTGGGACATTTCTGATGGAGGAAGTTTGTAGACATGTATTGCAGTTGCTTATACGGTGAAAACAATGAGAAAAGAGTATTGTGTTCCTTTTAGTCTTTGATTTGGTTTCTCACAGAACAAACTTGGTTTATAGTCAGTTGGTTTGCCTTTCTGGACTCTCCAACCAATTCTGAAATAAAATTGTCCCAGAGAAACGACGCTGTTTCTGTATGTGCTTTGTGACTTGAGTCGAGTCGTGTTATACATGTCGACCTAGCTAAAATATAAAAAACAAGACAAGATTTGTTTGTTTTCTTAGCCAAATCGAGAACCAATCATGAGCCGCAAATATATAAGCAACTCGCCCCAAGATATTTAAGAGCCAAAACAAATCAGATAGGGGCATTTCCGTCAAATCATCCACACCGCCCCCACAGTGCTGTGGTGGAGAAGACTTAAGTATCAGCCATCTTAGCCTCGGCCCTCAGGTCAGGTTCAGTAAACCTCAATCTCATGGCCTGCACGAGCACTTCTCTGCACCTCATCGTACCTAAAATCGTCGAGCCAGCAGCAGCATCCAGAACCGCCCGCACCGCGTCCCCGTTCTGGGTTCGCACCTCCACCAAGAGCGGTGGAGCCGTCTCCACATACGGTGTCAGGAACGACGTCGCACTCCCACTCTCCGAGGGGCCGTCTTGCATATACGTCGGGCCTGTCGAGACGGCCAGTAAAGAAACCCTAGAAGCCCTTTATCGCCAGGTGATTTCCAATTTCAGGGCTCTCCAATCCTCCCTCCTCCGCCGTGTTATGTTATATTCTGATGATTTTGTTCTGAATTAGGCAACTGATGCGTATTACAGTGGTACACCCTTGATTGTTGATGACATGTTTGATCGAGTAGAGGTTATCTCATTTGCTTTGCTTTGTTGTGTGTTTGTTTGTATTAAGGTTTTTTAACCTCTGTTTATGATTGATTTTTCATTGGAACAGTTGAAGTTAAGGTGGTATGGTTCAAAATCAGTGGTTAAGTATCCTCGTTGCAGTCTGAGGCGACAGTCAACATATGCCGATGCTGAGGTAATGTGTTCTTTGTTTGTCCCTCTGATAAATACGTGATATGCATTAAGGTAATGTTATTTGATCATTCAGTTGATTCATTATGAGATATTTGGCTGTCTAATTGGCCGAATTCACAGTTAGTAAGGCTTACTAGTTTTGTAGAAAGGAATATAATATCTTAAATTAACTGAAGAAAGCAAAGAGGCATCAGGATAGTAGTAGGATACATACATTCTTACCAAAATTTGTGTGTGTCTCAGTTCATAAATACAAATTTGTATGTGTAAAGATATGAAGTATCAGTTGGGGAACTCAAGTTTCAGGAGGCACTATGTACTCCTATTAGGTGGTTAGGAGCTATATTTTTCTCGACTTGAATAGTGAATAACATGGATGTAGGGCAGGAAGATCTATCGCAGGTTTTTGCATTAGCAGGCATATGGGCCCTGTTTCTGGGAATTGGTGGTTCAGCATGTCTTTTACCTGTAATCTACATCATTAGTCTAGCTTACCAAGAGGCGTTTAGTTTAGGATTTCATTATGCCAACCAAGTGCCTGCGCTGGAGTTCCTCACCACATCAAAAGGAGTTCTCTTAATGACATTGGGTTCTGTGATTGGCTACCCAGTTGCATCTGCTTCAGGTGATACATCTCAAATCATATTTATCTTGCTTATAAAAGTCATGTATCGAAAAAATGATTTATTGCACTATGCATACTATAATTTTGTGTTACTGTGCTGTATGTGTACCATTGGCTTACTCGACCTCCTATTCTTCAGTTGGAGTACTTCAAGGCCTATGGAGAAATGACTTGGTTGCACTGAAGGGAGCATGCCCTAATTGTGGAGAGGAGGTATTTTGCAGATGATCTTTGAATTTTCTTTAGAAGCTGTAACATTGCTCACTTTTTCCCTACCTATCTTTCTCTATGAAACAAATTTATGAATCAAGCTCCTGCAGTCTGATAGCTGAATAACATTTCACTGCAGGTATTTGCATTTGTGAAATCGACTCAGTCTAATAGCAACCCTCACAAAGCAGATTGTCACGTATGTGAATGCTCCCTGGAATTCCGTACCAAAGTTGAGGTAAAACAATATTAATCTGTTTATCATTTTACGAAACATGGGTACGAAATGTTATTTCATTTTTAACAAAAAGTTCTCGAGGAAGATAATTTACCTTACATTTGAAGTGAACTATGTTTCGTTTTTCTCATGCTAATATATCCAATTCACAGAGAAAAATGCATATTATGGTTTCTTTGTGTGCCCATGATAAGGGTTTGAAAACTATTTTCCTTAGCTGAAGTCATTTACACTTCAAAACTGTCCAAATCCATTATCAAAGGACCATCTAGTTTATTTCTGGTGGATTTATAACACTCTTGAGTCGGAACTGCCCAAACAAGACATCACTATTTTGTATCTAGAGATTGATGATCATGTATTGGCCAGCCAGCCTTACCTCAGTGGTCTCCATTTGCAGAAATCTGTATCAGGACTTGGTAGCAGATGGGTTTATGGTCGCATTTACCTGGTATCAGGAAGAGGCGGGAATACACATCAAAGAGGGAGTTAATATTGAGTATCCTCCTAATACATGTAGCAGAGTTTGTATAAAGTAGCACCATTCTTTCGTCCACTTTTTCTTGGTCAAGCTATAATAATTGTAACATTAAGTGTGTACTTTGTTAAGCATACATTTTCATACTGATAGAACTATGTCACTCACATTGGAGTATTAAGTTTCAGTGAACACTACCAAACTCCCCTTGGAAGTACTTTGTTTCTTCTTGTTTCATATGGCCTTATGACATGTATCATCAAAAATGTTATGGCGGAATCACTAGAAAAACAAATATGCGGATGCAAATAATGGAATCAAAATATATAGGGAGTTCATCAACAATGAAACTGATACAACAAGTTTATTTGAAATCCTAAGCTTAAAGAATGTTATATTAGCCCCAACCAGAAAACAAAATCCAAGTTCGATATATTGGGTACGTTAAAATCAACATTTTTAGTTATGGTTAGTTATGTGCAAAACACGTCAAGTTTGGATAGTAAACTGTAATTATCCCAACATATAATAAGACTTCGTTTCATTTCCTAGTCTAAACAAAACCGACATTGTTAACCTTAAAATATTGGCCGAAGCTGATGCATTTAATGTTCAAGTAATGCAATATAAAATGTCTAATAGAGTTTCAAATATCGTATAATATTGTTGAAGTTTAAACATACAAAGACATCACAACTAATAAATGATCACATATTTATATATCTCTAACTTGACCATATGCGTAGAGGCCAAAAATGACTCAACCTAACTTTAGTAATTTGTCTCATTTCTATGTAATTTTAGCTTTAAGGATAAATCCATGCTTGTACCAATATATTTGTAGTCAACACTTAATTTGATGCAAAATTTACCACTTAACTGGATAGGAATTGCACTTAATATGGAGGTTTACGGGGATTGATATGTGTCTTTCATTTAGTGTATAGTGTCATTTTCCTTTTATTTGACAATGATGCACGTTAGTGACTGATTAGTGTGTAGGGCCCATAGGGATTAAAAAAATCGTGATGGCCTGGATTGAACTGACTGAAGTAAATTGCGCGGACTATGACCAAATATGCAAACTGGGTAGATGAATGATGAAACAATTGGGTTGGAGCAAGATAATAATTATATGAATGAGCTCAAGTTATATGGGTGGATTCGAGTTGGATCCGGATCTCAAAACCACAATCTGTCATCCGCTCATTTTATGACGGATTAATAATTTTCAATCGAAAATGTGACTCAATCCGTCTAAATGTGTCTTATACAAACTGAATATGATGAATTGAATAGATGTATTGAATTCATGGATATTTTAGACACCCCTACTACATACATGTGCCCATATTACTCATCTGACATGTACTTTGTCCAAAAGATGACGATTAATAACAACTTCTAAATGTTCAAACCCAATCAATATTGGAACTTGCTACGAGGAAATAACTTTCTAAACATATATACAGGATTATCCGTAATACTCGTTCATTTTTTACTTGGATCCTATTGTCACTCATCATAAAGTGATACTTCACATCGATTAGTCCTCTCACGGTGAATTTGATCCTTTAGTAAGCATATTGTATTAAGATTGTCAAAATATATTATAGCATGATTATGATGTAGAAGTGGCGGAACCATATTTTATAGTGAGGTGGGGTAACAATCAAAAATTTTAAAAATATATAAAAATCAAAATGTTGAGGGGGCACCAAAGCAAACAAAAAATCTAAAAAGTATAAATTCAAAATTAGAAGGAAAAAAATTGAGGTAGAGCACGTTCCCCCTTTGGGCCCCACGTGCCTCCGCCTCTGGGTCGGGGTGCAACGGGGATGCTCACCTTGACCTCGCCCATTCCCTACCCCTGTTTAAACATGTCGAATCGAAGACATCGAGTCCCCGTCTTCGAATTTTTTACCATCCCTGTCTATTTCTATGCACTGATCATCGCCACCCAACTACCCCCAATCCATTAACGATAGTGCTGTTTAGCTTTTTGGATTATGTTGCGTAGACAATTCCTCGTATCATCGTTACCTTGTAGACAAAATAATACTATGATGAATTATAAAAATAGTAACTCAGACCCAGTATGGTAGATTAATAATGTATGATCCAAATAAAAATGACAAAATATTTGAAATATGTTTTCTTTTAATTGATTTGAAATATGTTTTGAATATATCCAAACCCTAAAATTATTCTTTAATCAAAAGTATTGTATATGATGTTTGAGCTATTGCAATTGATGTAAAATTCACTTGATACCTATTACTCTGAAATCATTAGCAGACCATGAAACAATACTTCATATAAAATAAGGTCTACGGCTAGTGTACGTATTACTCTTTCATAATCTAATGTGTACCTATGATATAGTCATGGATGTAGTCAAGATAATGTTGACAAATCACGTAAATATGTTGCATGTTATTGTAATTACTTGCTTGAAGTTATGTTTCTGCATCAATCTTCCTCGTGCCTATGTAATAATACAAATTGTATCAAATTTAATAAGAATTCGATATATTCATACATCTTAATTATGTTGGGAGATATTTTCAAAGACGAGGACAATGTAGAGATTCACCATCCCAAATCTTGGTGGGGTGGCAGTCATATCTTGCCTAGCCATGTATTCGATATTAATATATATGATTAAAAATATATTTTAAATCAAATTTAGAAAATAAAAAGCTTTATATTCAATTGAAATTGTGTTGGGTTTGATAAATATGTTTTTAAAATTTAATACAATATAGCACAAGGATGAAATCGGGTCGGAAATTTTTTTGCCACCTTGTCATCTCCGGATCTGAGATGGATTCATATTAAATTTAACGATAGTGTTGAGTTTTGATAAATATGTTTTTAAAATTTAATATTGTTGATATCCACATGTGAGTCTAGAGTCTTACATTAGAGAAATATGAGTTAAAAGCAATGTTGATATACACATTAGACCCATGACCCACTAAGCTAGTCTTTTGGGTCAAAACGTGTATATCATGAGTTTCTCTACTGTGATTTTGCTCCTCCTTAGTAAGACTCGGTTCTCCCAACAAATACAAATATAGCACAAGGATAAAATCGGGTCGGAAAAAATTTGCCACCTTATCATCTCCGGATCTGAGATGGATTTATATTAAATTTAATTACTTAGAAACTAAATTATATGGTTAATTTAATTTTGTTTGGGTAGTTGCGTCGCGATCATTACTGCTTTAGATAGAAAGAGCAGTTGAGGAGAGGGGCAGGACAGGACGACAAGGGAGGTTTGGATTTGGTGATGGTGGTGAAGACAACAGGCCTCAACAAGGAGACGGAGATAGACAAGAAGAAGAAGGTCTCGCCTCACTGCTTCTTCTCCTCCTCGGCCACCTCTGTTCGCCGGAGCAGCGGCTCTGACGGTGGCGTAGTCACCGGAGGCGGGTTTGGGGATATTCTTCTCCGTTCAATGCAGCAGTCGCCTTCGTCATCACAGCCGTGGTCGTACTCTCAGATCAAATCATCAAATATCAAACCTTCCAATTTGGAATTCTGATTTTTTACGGAATTTTATTTCTTCTGTTCTACACCATTGTCATCGTCCTAGCCCCTATATAAAGGAAATAAAAATATTTTTGGTGATGATTACGCACCAGAAACCCTTAATGAGAGCCCTCCGGCGAAGCCATGGCTCTACTTCATCGTCGTCTCCGGCTTCGTCTTCAAATTCTTCTACATTGCTTTCGTTGTCGTCTTCATCGTGGGTTCATCTGCGATCCGCTTTGTTAGTTGTTGCTCATTCGTCGTCTCCCTTACAATGCTCCACCCATCTCGATCCGTGAGTTTATCATTTCCCCTTTTCTCCATTAATTCTAATTTTGTTAATTTTTTAGCAATTGTTTTTTTCATTTTCTTCTTTTATTTCTGTATACCAGAAATGAATCCCAGAAATGTTGTTTTATGATTCGAGAGATTTTCCATTTTACTGTTTGTGCATGATATGCATTCAAATTAGCTGCCTGATAGTTTCCAAGGTTTAGTTTATGCTCCAATTATGTAACTTTGCACATCATGGAATATGATAGATAAATTACTACAACGCACAGGAACACAAATTATATTCTTTAGTGTTGGGTTTTGGCATCTCAACGTCTATTGCCGGAAGAGTTTGAAATTGCATAGCTTCAGGGTAAAGTTGTGATTTGGTAGCTATTTTGGAGCAGATCTTATTGCATTCACTCACAATTTGTGACTAGGCTGCCCATCACATCCTTTTAGGCAACTAGTTTGCTTATTTTAGCTCTTCATCATTGTTGGCTTGTTTAAGTGACTTCCAATTCATAATGCACTTCGTATTCTACCTTTTTTGTACCTAGACTTGTTAGCAATTTTGATATTGCTTCTTAATGCGGAAATGATTTTATGGCCTCAAATTAATTATTTTGCAGGAGTAGTTATAAATCACCTTGGTCTCGCAAGAGAAGAAAGCGTGCTCTTCGACCCAAACTATGGAAAAGTTTATTTACACCAGAGGGAAAACTCATTGATGGCGGAGTTAGGTTGCTAAAGAAAGTTCGTAGTGGAGTACGATACATTTACTTAACCTATTCAATTGCATTTCTTTCCAATGTTGTTGACATTCCTTTCTTTGTAAATTTCTTTTTATTCTTACTGTTCTACTTGTTATTGCTTGAAGAGTTCTTATTCCCTGTCTATGATGCAGGGTGTTGATCCAAGTCTCAGAGCAGAGGTCTGGCCTTTTCTCCTTGGAGTGTAAGTTTGCTAAATTCTCTGTATGCATATTTTGTTGATAATTGTTGCATCTTAGTATAAACTTTAGGATTAAGCTATTGTTCTGAACTGCAGTATCGTAAGATGGTTCGTAGCTGAGAGCCTGAGACTGTTTTTAAGTTTTTCTGCGCCATGATCCCAATTTATGGATCTTTCTGATGTCAGTCTTTTGTGGCTGTAGTATCTAGAGCTGTATCTGCTTCTTAATTTTACTGTGGCGCTTTAAGTATTTCTGTTTGCGATTGGACTTAAGATCTAGCTAAATTACATAGTTTCCATTAATTGCCCTTATTAAAGGAAGAGGGGGTCAGGTAAACAGAAAATTTGTGTTTGTATAATTTTGTTTTCAATTTTTTTTTTCTGAAGGCACTTCTCACTTTCCATGGGTACACATAGATAAGTCTTACTTTCACGGCTGAATTGTATCTATGAAGAGATAAATTAAGTATTAATGGGAGGGATGGCTGAATTGTTACTTTCACGGGGGATGTATGACCCTGCAAGTCCATGATTTATAGATAGCTGAATGCATCTCCCAGTAAGAGGCTCTGTTTGGGTAATGTAGTGAGTAGGGATGCTGGAGACATTGTAATATTTGGATTCTAACATTTTCCCCAATGAGAGGTCTGTTTACCCTTATCTGACATTGACGAAGGCATCGAAATATTCAACCAGAAGGAGGGCAAGGGGAGGCCTAAAAATAACATAGGGATGTCTCCGGCATTGTTTCACTAAAATAGAGATCTTCATATAGCGAACCCGAACTTGTGTAGGGTTAAGGCGAGAACTCTATTGTATATTTGGTAATGAGAGAATTCTCTTAAGCTTCTTCACATTTTCACTGTGAAGTTGTTTTGTTTTATCCAGTTATGATGTTAACAGTTCCCAGGAAGAAAGAGATGCTGTCAGGGATCAGAACAGGTATTGCTATCAACTACATTTGGCCTTCCGTTATGCAAACTTATCATGGCTTCTTGTATATTTGGTGTAGCAGCAGTCTTACTTTCCCATCCTAAAACCACCAACACTGATTATAGAGAACTCTTTTTTTGTGGTGTCACAGAGAAGAATTTGAGAACCTGCGCAAACAATGCCAACAGATTATGAGACGCAATGGCAAGAAAAGTTTCAAGGTAAAGAAATCAGCTGGAAATAGTAACAATGGTGGCAATGAGTGTTTCTGTCGTCTAGATTCTTCTGCCACAGAAGTGTTTAGCGCCAGTAGCTCCTTTTCAGATAACACGGTAGAAATTCCAGTAACTGAAGATTCAGACCTACCTATCTATGATGTAACCCCTCGCACTCCAGGTTCATTTGAAGGATTCCATGATAAGGTCAAGTTAATCTGTGAAAACGCCTCTGCTGGTGACACAGAGTTCTCTGATACTGATTCCTCTGAGGAACTAGAAAATGTACAAGTTTTCCTTCCTGAAGGAACTGATAATGATAAAGGAACAGATGATGAAGCTGCTAAGGAGGATTCCGATCCCAGTGCGGCTACAAGCGAGCTCCATGTCCACATAGATGAAGGTTTCACTACATGGCACAGGATCATGTGTCTTGATGCTCTACGGGCAAATGATGAATGGGTAGTTTACTCACCATCTCAGGCTACACCCTCATTGATGACGGCACGACTCTCAGCTGAGAGTGTGGGGTTAAAGGGTTTTGATCACATGGAAGCATGCAGGATTTTCCATGCTTCCCGTCTTGTAGCCATCCTGCAGGCCTATTCAGTATATGATCCCGAGATTGGCTACTGCCAAGGGATGACTGATCTACTGTCCCCAATTATCTCAGTCATAGAGGATGATGTTGATGCATTCTGGTGCTTCGTGAGTTTTATGAAGAAAGCAAGACATAACTTCCGGCTTGATGAGGTGGGTATCCGGAGGCAGCTGAACATGGTTTCCAAGATAATAAAGTGCAAAGATATCCATCTCTACCGGCATCTGGAGAAGCTTCAGGCAGAGGACTGCTTTTTTGTGTATAGGATGGTAGTGGTTCTCTTCCGGAGGGAGTTAAGTTTTGAAGAAACGCTTTGCCTATGGGAGGTGGTCTGGGCAGATCAAGCAGCAATCAAAGCCGGGATAGCCAAGTCTGCTTGGAGGAGGATGAGGCTGAGAGCCCCTCCTTCGGAAGACTTGTTGCTTTACGCCATAGCAGCGTGCGTGCTGCAAAGGAGGAAACTGATCATAGAGAAGTACAGCAGCATGGATGAGATCATGAGAGAGTGCAATGGTCTGGCCGGACATCTTGACGTCTGGAAGCTCCTTGACGATGCCCATGACTTGGTGGTGACTCTCCATGACAAGATATAGAGAAGCTCTTTGTTGCAATGGTTTTTGGCCTTCACTGATTCCTCTCTTTTTGTTATATCAACTTTTTGTTGCATCTGTCTGTCACAGATCAATCAGGCTGCTTGAAAATTGAAATTGAAACTGAAACAAGCAGCTTAATTATTGGGGCAATTCCTGTATTGGGGATAACTTATGGAGTTGATGAAGTATTGCTATTGCCCTTGCCCGCACTCAAGGTCAAGGCTCATCTTAGTGATGGTGGCAATTATGCGTATTTAGACATTTTAAATACCACTAGTGGAATCAATAGAAATCACTGGTTTCGTTTTCTGCTATTTTCCTTCTTGTACAACGGTTTTAGTCCTTATGCTATATTCCATATGCATATATTCGATAATATGGTCAATTGTTAATATCTTTGATCTGAAAGTGATCATCTGTTTAGATTTTCAATTATCAAGTTATAATACTAAATATTTAACTATTCTGAAAATAAACTTTTTTTGACAAGTGATAATTGCATTAAAGATCTTAAATAAAGAAAATACCGCCGCTGCTGGGACACGAACCCGGATCTAACGATCCAAACTCAAGTTTATCCGGACAATAAACTTTGACATGAAATTATCTCCCTCAAACAAATTAATTTGAGAAGAATAGCAATGGATGATATGACATTTTCTACTTTTGTCTCCTTCCGTCCCATATCAATAGAGAAAGTATGCTATATGTACTAATATTGCAACATTTATATATCAAGTACGAGCCTACGAGGCGAGACATACTTATCCTTATTCCATATTGTTTCTATCGGGTAAAAAGATATCGAATTTATGGTGTTTTATCATCCCTATTTACTCATTCTTTTGGAGCCCAAAGCGAAGCCCAAGATCCGTCATTTTATATATTTTCTGTTATGGGCCCGACGGGGCGGAGATAAGCAGTCTCTGGTTTCGGTAGGAATGTTTCTGTTCCCATTCTAATTCTTCTCTACTCTTCAATCTCTGTCACAGTTGCCAATAATCGGATCGCAGCCTCCGAGAAAAAGGCCAGCTACACAATGTCTAATGGATTCAATCCTGAAACCGGGCCGGGACCAGAAGAAGAACCTGAATTGGGGCCACGGCAACAATCAGGACCTGAATCAGAGCCTCAACAACTACCGGCACCGGAAGCGGAGTCGCAAAGGGAACCGGAATCAGAACCACTGGTAGAGTCACTTCCAGAATTAGAACCGAAACCAGAAGTCGATGTAGATGGCAATCCCGAGGGGGAGCCCAAGTCAGAGGAGACGGCGATCCGATCCAATGGTTCCGAAGTTCCTTCAACCGAAGAAACTTCCGGTTCTGAGCTGCGCGAAGACGAAGGAACTCGAAATTTCACCATGAGAGAATTGCACAGTGAACTGAAGGATGGCGAAGGAAACGGAAATGCACAAGATGACTCTCCTTACAGGTCGGTTGCCACCCCTGTTTCTAAATCAGTTCCTAATTCACTGTAGCTTTATGATTGCACTTAGCTCATAGAACGATTTGCAAGTCGTTGATCGCAATATTTGTTGCCATCTGATTATCGGTAGAAGTTACTGGATCTTTCAGTATCAGTAATCTATTATTACTATACAAATTTTCTTAGACTCTCAAGGAACTATAGTTCCGTGGAATTTAAGTCCTGTTCGGAGTTCACATGAGAAATTGAGCATCTGAAGAATGATCCTCTATTAATTCGGGGTTATGTGCTTTATTTTCGAACTTAGAACTTTCAACTACATTTAGTTATTGGTTTATAAGCTTCAGATGGAGTTGTGGTGATGAATTGCCTTTTAGAGGGACTCATTAGGTAGAAGTGTTATGATCTTTCTTTTGATGATATATTTCGACAATTCCAATGCTTTTGGTGTCACATTTGGAGCTATAAAAATTTGTCTATAGTTCCAAAAGTTAAGCTGAGTAAATTCATCTGAACCGGAAGAAGTTTAATATTGGACTGTTTGAATGATAAGTTTGCTTCCATTTGGTGCTTTCTGTTTGGATGATGTTGAAGCATTCTGACACAAATTTTCACATTTTTGAGCCAGTAACTTGCTTGTTATGTCAAATTATTAGTTTTGGAGCATCTTAAAGTTTATGCAGAGTCTTAAGTTGTTACTTGAAAATTGAATCTGACTCTGTATTTAAGTTAGATAAAGGGTATTTACCAATAACTTAACTATCCGGATAGGGTTTTTGTTCCCGATTAATGTGGAAATTATAACTTAAGAAACTCCGTGGTAGTATTCTCTTACAATTAGTATGAGAGAATTATGTTGTCCTATTTCTATATATATATTTTTCCTCTTACATAAGCTTCCCCTCCATGTCTGAACTGTTTTAGTCAACAAATCACACTACACACAGAGCAGAACAACGCTGTAATGGACTTGATTGATAGCATCACTGGTCTTGATGAGGAGGGCCGGTCGCGCCAACGGATTCTTACATTTGCTGCCAGGAGGTACCATTGTTTTAGTTTCTAATCTGCCTTACAATGCCGGCTTTTGATTTACTACAGGTGTATAGTAGTGCCCTGCGACTTGTGCGCTCAATGGTCAGTACTTTTAACAACTTTTATACAGCATCCCTAACTTTATTACTGGGTTATAAAGAAAACCAATGTTTCGCAAGTTGTATCCCTAACACATTCGATGCATCAATCCAATGTGTTGCAAGTTGTAATTGTTTTCAAGTGTAAGACATTGTCTGATTTTGTACTGTTACCTGAACTTGCTTCTATTAAGTACATTACGGCTTCCATCCCACAACAAATGGTTTCCACAATCAGAGAGAAGTAATTTTCATGACATCACTTTGGACCTAAACATTTAGGTCCCAACCACCACCACATTTTTGCTGATTGATTTACTTTACAATGGCTAAGCATATTTATACAGCTGAAAAAAGTGTTTGCTTATTCAGATTGGCGAAGTGGTAATTGTTGGTATCTATACATTTCTGGGAACAATAAAGAAAACTGACAGAATTAAATTGTTGGCAGCTGCCTTTACCATTTCTTAAGGTTGGAT
>JAYMTO010000054.1:0-20063 GCA_036898065.1 California macrophylla | reverse complement strand
AAAACTCACAAATTGCCCTGCTCTTTTCCCTTTAAGCTACAATAGAGCGGAACTCGATCATATCATCGTGATCAGTGGCGGAGGCACGTGGTGGGCCCCAGGGGCACATGCCCCACCTCAAAAATACAATTTTCTTTTTTTCTTCTAATTTTAAATTTATACCAGCTAAATTCTTTGTTTTTATTTTGGTACCCCCTTAAAACTAATTTTTCGATTTGTGTCCCACCTCACCGAAAAATCTGGCTTCGCCAATGATTCTTACCTCTATAGGGTTGGAAGCATTGTCCGGTTGAATTTGGAAAATTTCCCCCCTCTAGGAATTCAGACAGATTAAGTGATTCATGTCTCTACCTTCATAAAAACAAAGACGCTGAGTTCCTGTCAAATTTAGAGTATTTTGTCATCTATATTTTTACACTTACACGCCAATTTTCGTCTGATTTGAGGAAACTCGTATACACCTCCATTACCTTACATGAGTTTTAATATAATACATGTAACTGTATACATAAGGTCCTCAAGACGGGAGAGAACGGAAATTCGTATTCAAATCCACAAACAACAAGCAAATTACAGATAATGATCTTCATCATATTCCTCTCCGATCACAAATGATCGAGTCTGAACTAAATTCGAGCTTAAGATTAAAGTCATTTAATAAATGAGTCGAGCTCGAACCTTTAACGAGCCATTTGAGCTCGATTCATTAAATATTTGGTTCAAGCTTGTTATAATTGAATCCGGACCGAAATCGAGGTTAAGATTAAACTCATTTAAAAAACGAATCAAGCTATAGCCTTTAACGACCCGCTCGAGCTCAATTATTTTAATTTTTATTGAGTATTTATAATAAAAAATAAACGAATTGAACGGAGTCAAACTAAATTTCAGATTGAATATATAAACTCGTTCGAGTTCAAACTTAATACATTTTCCTAACTAAATCGAACATTAAATTATTTAATCTCGATTAGACTCGTTTACGCCCCAGCTGCACTTCCAACACTTTACGGGAAAGAATGCAAATTCAGATTCAAATCCACAAACAACGAACCAATTACACGTGACGATCATCTTCTTCTTCTTCTCCGATTACTCTGTAAAAATGGAAGTTACAATTTTATTAAAACCTCACTAATTAATGGCGTCGCACTTGTGCCTGATCTCTCCTCTCCTCCCAGTCTGAATCCCATACACGCTCAGCTTCTGCATCGCTTTCGCGAACGCATCGAAGAACTTGTTTTGATCCTTAGCGTACATCTCCACCCACGGCCTGGTCCTCTCGTCCTGGTTCATGGCGTGATCCGATTCCAAAAGCCCCAATCCCTTGGGAAGGTTCTGGTAATACAGATTATCGAATTTGTTCGGCGACATGATGTCGTTGAAGACGGAGAGGGTCGGGTTGGATCTGTAATCGGAGCAAGCTCTCTGCAACCCCTGAGCGAATCTAGGGTTATAGTGATGATCGAATTGCGACGATTTGCTGAAATTGTAGATTTTGGAGCTGAACTCTTTACAGTGTGAGAACCCGATGGTGTGTGCGCCGCTGAGTGCGACCATCTCCTGGGCGGAGAAGCCGCGGCTAGCGAAGATCTGGAGGAGCTGCGACACCGCCATGGAAGGCCGTGGGAGGGAGCCTTCGACGGAGGCGGCGGAGGAGGCGCGGCCGTCGCGGCGGCCGAGGGGGACGGAGTAGAAGGGTCCGCCGACCATGGTGACGAGGTCGCGGGTGGCGACGGCGAGGATGTCGGCGCAGGAGACGGTGTTGGGGCAGGCGAGCTCGAGGGCGGTCTTGGCGCGGACCACGACGTCGAAGGCGTCGCCGGGTAGGGAGAGGTTGATGTCGGCGTCGCGCTCGGCTTTGTTGAAGGCGGTGGAGGAGACGAGGATGGAGGCGTCGCAGCCGTTGTGGAGGCAGTCGTGGAAGAACAATCGGAGGGTTCCGGCCGCCGTGGATGGGCTGTTGATTTGCTTGTTGGTGACAATTTCTGTCATGATTTGATTGAATCTCGGGCACGATTTTTTGTAGAAATCGGTGTAGAGCCTCGATTCGACTCCGATGATGGCTGAGATTGAAATGACGATGAGAATGAGCAGTAATGGTGGTGACGCCATTGTTGTGATTCTGTCAGAGCTCGCCGGAGAAGAGAGAGGTGAAAAAGCAGAGGCGTTTTTTAAGGGTATAAGAGAGAGAGCGCTTAGCTGTATCGCTTGAGCTTGTGAAGCTGTCTGTGACTGTGAGCGAGAGAGTGTGTCTGGGGTAGATGGGGAAATTTTGATATAATTACAAAAATGCCCCTGCCACGAAAAATTAGAATGGGTTACATGTCAGAGTATCTACGATAAGACGATTCAATCGATCATATCGTTTAAAAAATTGATCATCGATAAATTTTACTGCAGAGATCAATTATATGATCGACGATGTCTATGAAATTATTAATTTGTTGCCAAATTTTCTCTTTAAATTCATCACCTTTTGTTGTTCACCACCTCAATTTCTTCTACCGAAGAAATGAATGACAACAATATATTAGTTTCAGAAAGCGAAGACGAGGCTCTGTCACCTTTCGTGTGCATAATACGAATGTGCTTAGTTATTTTGGAGAGCGATGATATGTAATCTTTTTATTATTAATAAAAATGCATGCAATTTTGATAAAATTTACAATAATTTTCATCATTTTTTTATTAATATCGAATATATTTCAAATAATGATATGATTTATTTAGACTGTAAAATTATTTGAAACAATAGACAAAGTTAAAATATATCAACGATTTTAAATAATCGATCCAGATCGAGGATCACACCTTGCCAAAATAACATTTTGAAAGACATTTTTGCGATTAACCCTTTTTTTTCACCGAGAGAGAATAGGGTGCAGTGCACGCGCACGAGCACATCCGTTCGTTCGCCACCAATCACGGGATGAGTGCGGTGATGGCGGGGGTGGTGGGGCCCTATCAGCTGCACCGCGTGGACGAAGGACCGAAATGACGGATTTGTCCTAGGTAGGGGAGTGCCTAGAACGGCGTCGTGTGGAAATGGCTCGAAAAGAGTAAAATTAATTATTTATTGGAGTGTTTGGTAGTTAATGGCAGGTGCATAAATAGGAGTGTTTGGCCGCACATGACTGACCATGTTCTGTGTTCGTTTGCTGTCGGGTCCCACTTAGGGACACGTCTTCTTCGGCGCCATCTACGTTCGAAATGGGTGTGTTTGTGTTCGATTGATCACAGCTCATCCCGTTCCTGATTCGGATAATAATGATTTGATGAACATGGAAACAGCTAGTTGAGTGTGGATTCTTCCCACGCCCAAACAATACATTCAAGGTAACAAAATATTTCGAACTTAACGAGCAGAATCTAAATGTTCTTGATTCTATAAAAGCAGATACGCGATCACTACATTTATCTCGAACTCCCCATGTTGTCATTCTTATAGAACTTTAATCTGACAAGAATACGATAACCCGACTCCATAGGAGTGGGGTCGATGATCACAAAACCTACCTCGTTGTCATCCCTACGTGTTATGGGGATGAAATATATCACATGACAATGCTCCAACGGGTGATGGATTAATGTATAGATGACAAATATTTTGAATTTGACGAAAACTATGAGAGTGAAGGCGAAAATCAAATACTCATCTTGTTGTCATTCCTATATAGAAATATTTTTCCAAACTCGACGTGGACCCATTATCTCTGACCTTGTTTCCGTCTCTAGAGTGATGGGGACTCAATAATGCCTCATCCCGTAACAATACGCAATTCGACGACGAATATGGGTACAACCTTAGTTAGGACGAACAAAGTACACCCATCCAGAACCCGTCCTCTACTCGGGGGCATGGATGGTGATGGTAGCATATTATGAATCGCTAATAAAGAAAGACATAATGGAGAGAACATGCTTGAAAGTGTCAGCGTTTTTTATGTTTAAGTGTCACAAAATTTAAAATTTATGTATTTGTCAAACTCGAAAAAAAATATCATTTTATTGAAAATTGGCAGAATTGCAGGAAAATGTCAGAATTGTTGAAAAAGTGAATTTTTAAAAATAGTTTTTTCGGTAGTTTGTCAGATTTGGAGGCTAAAAAACAAATATCTGACATATTTTCTCAAATTACTCTATAAAAAAAAACTTTTACCCCTTACCCCTAATCTACAGATTCTACTGAGGTTCCAAGTGTACATAAAATACAGAATCATCACCAATGGATAGAAACTACCAATGTCTAGCAAAACTAAGGCAATACAACAGTTTCTCCATTAAGATTCAGTACAGATTATCTTCGTGTATAGAAACTACAGATCACTAACACAGAACGATTTCGGAAACAAAAATGACAGCACCAATGCTTTGAAAAACAGACCTTCAGAGGTTGCTCCTATTCGCTTGGATCAACATGTAAAATCTAGGCAAGTGCAGGTTCTTCGTCCTCCTCAAAGCTCAGATTCAACGTTTGTAGCTTGAAGCCTAAATTTTGTATGGTCTCAACCAAACCTGAAGCCACCCCAGTAGCTTGTGCCGTTGTCTGTTTAACAAACTGGAAACAAAATGGGAAAAGAACAATTAGGCGTCACTTTTCATCACTTTTGGATTTAAAA
This sequence comes from California macrophylla, assembly GCA_036898065.1. NCBI lineage: Eukaryota > Viridiplantae > Streptophyta > Magnoliopsida > Geraniales > Geraniaceae > California > California macrophylla. The sequence continues at coordinate 15,441 of JAYMTO010000054.1, read as the reverse complement.
TCGTAAGCTCTTGATAGAATGAAGTCTACGAGTGTTTATGATCTAGAAGAAAACGTCAAATATATATTTTTGGCAATGTTCAATAAACAAAACCCAGGAGACCTGGGTCTCCCGCTAAAATCTTTAGACATGAAAGTTTGGTAACTGTTGATATGGTTTCACATGGGTGGGATCACTGGATGAACAAAAAGAATACCCACCAATACTACTGAAAATGAATTTTTTTCGTTATCTATCACAAAATGAAGGGTCATTCTCATTCCAATTATCCGATAACAAGAATCCAAAGCAACATAAGATGTAAAATATACATACCTCAACAGTCGCAAGACCCTCAAACACCTGAATGTTTAACTCTAAAATGCCTTCCACCGCCTGCAAAGTGCATGAACAGAAGTCATCACAGAAATTAGGGATATGTGTGTGTTTGTCAGACTATAACCTAGCTTCTTTAAAACATGAAGAAAACATGACTTGTAGTAAGAATCTCAGACCAAACAAAATATAGATTAGCTTTAATGTAAAAGTAGAGATCTTAACCAATAAAAGTATATATCATTCTTGTAACTAGTTTAAAAGTTCAAACATCACAAACACATGTTGGCTCATGTGGCAGGAGCTTGAGTTCCCTTGAATGAGAAATATACAAATGCTAAAACTCGGAATTGACCAAAACTCGGCAAGGCGACAAATAAGAAGTTTTGATAAGTCGGGGAGATACCGGGGAGAACTCCGCAAAACTCGTTTTGTATTAAATAAATAAATGTATTAATAAAAATAACAGTAATACACAAAATTAAATTAGTTTAATAAAATAAGATAGTTCTCAAGTTCTAAAACTCATGATCAGTAGAACTGTATATGAATAATAGTGGGTTGATTTTTGGACGAATTTTCACTTATAGAATTAAGTGGTTAAGTTCCATCAAGAACTCAGGGGGAGTTCTCGAGGAGTTTGGCCGACCCCTTCCCTCATATGGGTCTTTCTGGCTCGACTCGAATTAGACCGAGGGTATTAGACAAACAAAAAAAGAGTTCAAACATCACAGAGTATAACATCAACAATAAAGACATTTCCAAAACAATGTTGGACAGGTACATGAACTCCTTTGCAGAACTCCTTGGTATTCATTGTGGAGTACTCAGTTATGATTCTAAAGCTTCTCTTCATCTATCTAATTTTGATTCTGAAGTTTCTAACCATCAACTAAAACAATATATCATCAGAAACATTGCAGAGTAAAATGACTATATTATTCTCACAAAGGAAGATGACAACTTTCACTGCCACTACAGATGTATTCATCAGACTACTCTTGTACTCTCCAAGAATTTGGTAGTTTTGGCCCAATACACAAATTGAATTGGTAAGACTAAGGTGCAAACTATGATTTGTACCTAACCACAAAATGTTGCGACATTTTGCGGATTCAGTATTTATCCAATGACAGTATTTTTGACAGAGGAGTGTGAAGCATACCAATGTAAAGAGGAACCAAAGCATACTCTATACCACTAAGAGAGAATTTGTGGCAATTTACATATTGTAAACATAAAGCATATAATGACATAACAAACCCAGGCTCTCAAATAAAAGGAAAAATAGACCGGTGAGAAGAGAACCCACTTGAGGCGTCCAAGACTCCCAATGGTCTAATCTGAGGGTAAACCAAACACCTTGGGAGCAATGTTCTCTCTAAACTACTACTTCTCAACATTTACTCAATGTAACTGCAATATTGATACAAGGCAGCAACATAAACAAGCTAAACATTAGAAAAGATAACACCATGTACTCGTCTAACTCCTCTGAAATCTCAACCACTTAGCATAATTTAACTCTACTCAACAACACCACTATGGCATTTTGTTTAATTGTTTCCCATGCAATAGTTTGCGTGTATATAAAAATGTCACAAAAAAGAGTCATATTCATTTAGAAGTGTAAATGCATTACCTCCAAGGCCTTGGTCACTTTAGGAACAGCCGAATCGTTCATAATTCCCTCTGCCTTCAGAAAACAAAAACCCATATTACAAGTGACATAGTCAATTCAATCAAATTTGTTTCACTATGGATAAGCCAAATGGTATTGTGGTCATGGTGAATTTTTTTTATCTGACCATGGAATGCAAATGCAAGAAAAACAGAAACAAAATAAACCATGAATAGCAATTTTAGATAGACATGGATACAAGAACTACTTATAAAAAGCAAAACACCCCACTAAGCTCAAATACTCTCCAAACAAGTTCCTCTATCTAAATTCCAATATCTTCCCTCAATAATTTAGCGAGAGCAAATTGAGAAAATATGTTTCAAAGTGTCAGATTTTATTTTTTTATGTTCAAGAGCCACGAAATTTGAAAAGCATGTCTCTTTGTCAAACTCGCAAAATACCTTTCTATGAAATATGGTCTTTAGAGCATATTTTCTCAATTTGCTCTTTAGAGCACCCACAATGGGTGTTCTCCGCCAGTCGCATGAGAAGCGACGGTCGCTTCCCGACTTGACGCAATGAGGTAATGTTGCTTCCTAAGGTGTCACATCGTGATACGACGGACGTCGCTTTCCACTCTCGGCCAATCATGGTGCGACACGTGGCCCGATTAATATCAAATATTTGATTTTTACCCACAAATTCATATATTTAACAGAATTACCTACCACGAGAGCTACTCATATGGCTTCACCCATTGTGGAACACCTGTCTATTCCCGTTTCTCTCTCTTGCATTTTACCTATTTAACTACATTAAAGTTACAACCGAAGCAACTTTGCTCTTAGTAAATGAGATAGCATTGCTATGTAGATAATGAAACTCCGACACAAAAAGCTTTACAGGCATTGCCATTTGCTAAACCCACATTAGCAATTCCACAAAACTGCAACACAATTGAGAATCAATCAATCCGGATTGAGAATGTTTGTGAGAGTACCTGAAATATCATGACGAGCTTGTCCGAAGGCGACACCGGGACAGATGCAGTCTGTTGGTCTTGCTCCTCTGACGGAGAAGAAGATGCCTCTTCCTCCGTCGAACGGAGCCTTCTCGTACCTCGGCACTGCTTCGTCTTCGCGGTGAGTGTGAAGCTCCTGAGAGAAGCAACGGAGTGGGTTCGTAGATGGAGATTCCTAATGGGAAGAATCGGAGAGTGAGTAGAATAAGATAGAGGCCTGTGGGAATTGGATTTGGGAGTGAAGCATTGCAATGCCGGAAATGCAGAGATCGTCGCCATTTTTGGGTTTGTTGCTAAGCTCTCTGCTTCTGATTCTGGGTTGAGGGTTTTGGGCAGAGACTTTATCCTCTATCCATAGGAATGGATTTTCTCGGTAAAATGGCCAAATTACTCCTCACATTTTCTAATGATAAATGACATAATCGTGGGTAGGGATGGCAATGGGGCGAGTTCGGATCGGGGTGGCCTCCCCCACCCACCCCCGTGTCAAAACCCCGTTACCTACCCCCATCGAGTTCGGGTCGGGAATTTTCCACCCCCGTTTTTTGTAATATTATTTATTATATTGTCTCATATTAATAAAAAATGTGAATAATTTATATGATATTTTACTAAATAAATGTTACAAAAATTAATAAGTTCAAAATCGAACATAATACAAAACATTTCACATTCAAGAAGAAAAAAAAACATCACTACACTATGTACACAATTTGAAAATAATATATTAAATATCTATATATTGTGTACATATGTGGCGGGTCGGGAGTGCAACGGGGCAGGGCATGCTCACCTTGACCCCGCCCACCCACACCCCCGTTTCACGCTTGTCGGGTCGAGACCATCGAGTTTGAATTTTTTTACCATCCCTACTCACATAATAGATTGGGCTTATTCAAGTCACCACAACAAGATAAAAATCAATCTCTTTTAAGTTTTTGCTACTTTATTACATATGGAGTCTACAACTAGGTTGATTCATAGCTTATATATAATTAACAAATTTCAACATGGTTATCTCTTTATCTATAATTGGTTTCATCCTAATAACAATTGTTCCTAATATGTGACATGAAACCCACGTCACAAATCAAATGCTCAACTCAACCTCAATCCTAAAAGAAAGAAAAAATTGAACAACTTTTGAGTGTAAGAGTATCTACCATGGGTAGCTTTCGTATGTTACTTGGATAGACGACAAGCGTCGTAAACCAGAATTAACTACCTTAAAGCTTTCAGTAGATGCTCTGGCTGGACTTGAGCTCAGCTAACTTGCTCACCAATAAGGTCCAACCCCATAACCAAAAATGACAGACCTTGGAAGAGAAGGAAGTAGAAGTGAACTCCATGTGCAGACAATAAGCTTCTCGCAGCCGCAGTGAGAAGAAGAAGAGCAAGTGCCAGTTCCTTTCTATACAGCTTGTTCTTCTTCTTAGCTATGGGTGTAATTGCTTCTTGTTCCTTGAGCTTGCTCAGCATTGACTCTGAGTGTCTCCTATGGATCTTCTCGTCGCCGGAGGCTCTCGATTCCCTCTCGGCGAAGGCGAGAAGATCGGACTCCGATGACCTTCCGGTCTTCTTTGTGACTACCCATTCGTAGGCGCTTCCGAGCTGGAACAGCCCTGAGACCATGGCATTGAATTTGGTTACGGACATGGTGTTTTCGAAGAGGAGGTATGGTACGAGGAATGGGAATGATTTGGGGGATGGGAGGATGTTGAGGAAGGACATGAAAATGGGTATGTAGCAGATGACCCAGAGGGGAAGCTCTGCTTCTGGGATGAACATGGTTAATGGGAGAATGATGCAGAACAATGTGAATGAGTAGAATGGGAGTATGAGTTTTCTCAATAGGAAGAAGAGGAAGATCAAATTCGCCTTCTTCCAGTTCGATATCTGCAAGAACGTGTCCATAGTATTGTTAGACTTTTGATTTAACATGATATCAGAGGTTGGTAGTGAATCTACGTCATACTAGTCAATATATTCATCAATTGTTTTCTTGTACATAAAATAACAGATGGGTTGTTGGCCAGTCGGGTGGTTTTAACGTCCTACTAATTAAGTCAACATACTCATTTGTTGTTTTCCATGCACGTGAAATAACATATGGGTCGTTGGCCAGTCGGGTAAGTTTAGCATCCTACTAACTAAGTCAGCATACCCAATTTGTTGTTTAATGTGCACGTGAAATAATGGATGGGTCGTTGGCAAGTTTGGTGTTTATAACGTTCTACGAAGTCAACATATCCACATGTGTTTTTTCGTGCACGTGAAATAACATATGGGTCGTTATTCACTTGAGTGTTTTTAACTTTCTACTAGGTCAACATACTCATTTGTTATTTTCCGTGTACGTGAAATAACATATTAGTTGTTGGCCAGTCGAGTGTTTTTAACGTCCTACTGAGTCAACATACTCATATATTATTTTTCGTGCACGTAAAATAACATATAAGTCATTGGCCAGGTTGGGTGTTTTTAACGTCCTACTAGTCAACGTACTCACCTATTATTTTCCGTGCACATAAAATAACATATGGGCTGTTGGCTAGTCGAGTGTGCTTACATCCTACTAGTTAACATACTCATCTGTTGCTTTCCGTGCATGTGAAATGACAGATGGATCGTTGGCCAATCAAGTGTTTTTAACACAGAAAATGTGCGAACCTTGGAGGATATGACAGCGGGAAGGCATAACCGGAAGAGTTGCATAGGACCAGAATGCCAACGATGTTGTTGCTTCTTATAAGCTTCATAAGACTCTGGAAGTTCACAAAGCACCTTGACATCATTGAGGTAGATGAATTTCCAGCCGTTCAAGTGTGCTCGGACCGCAATGTCCATATCCTCGACGGTCGTTCGCTCGAGCCAGCCTCCAGATTCCTCCAAGGCCTTGATCCTCCAGACGCCCGCGGTCCCATTGAACCCGAAGAAGTTGAGAAACACACCATTCACTTGCTGCTCCACCTCGAAATGGAAGCACAAATTGATGTTCTGGAGCCTGGTCAGCAGGTTCTCGTCCTTGTTCACAAACGACCAGCGAGCTTGAACTAATCCTATCTCAGGATTTCCCTGTATCGTAACATTTATCAAGTCTAAGTGTCATACGTGCTACAAAGAAAACTTTGGGGATGTTTCTTTTTGGTTCTTACCTTGAAGTGAGGGATAGTCCTTTTGAGGAAATCGCGGTTGGGCTGGAAGTCAGCATCAAAGATGGCGACGAATTCGTAGTTCTTGACATAGTCACATCCCATGGCTGATTTCAGATTGCCTGCTTTGTAACCTGTCCGGATCAACCGATGCCGGTAGATTATGTTGGCTCCTTTTTCTTGCCATGAGGTGACTTCATCTTTGATCATATCTTGTATGCTCGGATCGCTCGAATCGTCCAAAACTTGAATCAACATCCGATCCCTGGGCCAGTCGAGCTGACAGACAGCTCCTATCGATTGCTCGTACACCTAAAAGTACAACTGTTAAAACCCAACTAAAAATTCAAACTGATAGACTGATACACATACAAAAGGACAAGTTCGGTTTTTAGTACCTCTTTTTCATTGCACATTGGGATCTGAACAAGAACCATAGGGAAGGTCAAGCTGTCCTCAACATCATAACCATCATCATCAATCTTAGGCTTGAGGTTCTTGTACTTGATCCAGAAACAACCCAAACACATAATCAAACGATCCAGAGACTGAATCATGAACAGAACTATACAGAATTTGGACATCAACATAACCAGAGGAGAAAGGTAATCGACTCGTAAGGACAACCAAGCCATATAAGTCCACTGCACAAGTCCTTGAACCTCCCATGGCCTATGAATCAAGTTCAAGCTCCATTTCTTGTAATGTGCAATGACCTCCACAGCCAAGGCCACGACCGAAATGGCCAACAAAGCCTTAATGAACCTGTACATCTTCCCTCTACTCCTCTGCTCTTCTTCAAGCTCTTCGCTCGCTTCGGACATGGCGATGCGTGTCCTGACTGAGCCGAGTACTGTCCCTAGCGCCATGGCTAGCCATGAGAAGCAACTCAGAGCTCTGTGTGCTCTTAGGAGAAGAACCCATGTGAGCTGCTTAGTACTCACAGCTTTATGATGCTTCTCTGGAAGCAGAGACGATTCCTCTGATGAAGGGCCACTGATCTCCACCAGAGCTATGTTGCTTGGTTTCTCAATTGTGACCACAACTGAGCTCGGGGCCATATATGAAGCAAATGAGAAAACCCAGATGAAAAAAAACAGAACCCAGATCAGAACTTGGTCCAATTACAGTAACATGAATTGGGATGTATCAGATTTGTACGAATCTGGGTTTGTGAAGAACTTTGTGGAGGTCATGTAGAGCTCATGATACTAATAAAGAAAAAGGAGATGAGAATGTGGAAGAAGAAGATACTCTCTCACCTTCCTGGTTTTGCCGGTGAGATCTGGAAGGTCCAGCTCGATAGTATATATTTAAAAAAATAAGGAACAGTAACCACATGGGATCAAACATAGGCAGCTTAATAGTTCACTTTTCACTAACGTTAATGATCTGAGATTAGTTTGTGTATTGTAAATTGTAATCAATATCAAGTGAATGTGTATAATAGGGCAAAGAGAGTAAAAAAAGACATAAACATCGTTACAAGTACGACTAATCTGGTGATTAGATGAATATGAAAGTTCATGGTATTTATTTTTTTTGGATAAAATAAGGTCAAAAGACCAGACGGCCCTCAACCAGGACCAGGAACTACACGTGAACCAAAGTCCACTAAAACCCATTTGGACAGCCATTCTGAAAAATCAAGCCACCAAACACCCCCTGCTTTCCTTTTCGCCGCCGCTCGAGCTAGTCGGTCCACCACGCCGTTGGCCGAGCGACAGGCATGTTTGAACTGGACGCCTCCCAACGAGCTTGCCAAAGTACAACCAGTGCACATCAATCCCTCTTGTAAATTAGCGCTTAAGTTTCGGCGGCGATAATTCTAGTCTTTTTTTAATGGATAATTTCACTTTATAATACTTAAATTAATGTTATTTTCACTTAACTATGTCTCGACTAAAAATTCGTCTAACCGAAATATACTTCATTAATCTTCAAAATTATAAATGTGTCATTGTAACCTTACAAAATTTCAAGCTCTAAACCCTTTAACCTCTCTGGCGACCCTATCCGTTCATTCCTTTTCATGAAACACCACCAAACTTCTCCTCCTCCAGGACCCACGACTTCTTGGGTGAAAATGGATAAGTTTCGATGAGATTTCAGAGAGAATGGACAAATTTCGGTGAAAAACTTCAAACCCTAAACCATCTAACCTCTTCGGGGACCATCTTCGCCCATTCCCCTTCACGAAACCACCACTAAACTCCTCCTCCTCCAGCAGCCACGACCTCTTAGGTTGAAAATGGACAGAACATGCAAGAGTAGTTTCTTCATTTTTTTAAATTAACTCTAAAATCTAACAGATTTGGACGAATTTGGGTAAAGTGAAAAAAATGAACTTTAGGGCATTGCTCGGAGAATTTTTTGGTGGATGTGTAGTTACGTAAAAATAGCTTCTGTTTAGGTGTAGTAAAGTGAAATTATCACTTTTTAAAATTTCGGTTGGGTCTCTTTGAACTCTCTTAACTTCTATTTGTCAAGTTAAGTACCAAAAATAGAGCTCTCGTATAAATAAGATATTATCTCGAGTCTAAGTCTTTGTACATTTTAATTATTGCTAATAAAAGAATTTTAATTCGATCATATATATCATACCAATCTCTATAAAGAGTTTCCATACTGACGGGCGTTAAGTCGACACTCTAACACATATCGAGTGAACAAACACCAACTGCAACGCCCTCTCTCCTTCAACGTCTTCTCTTCGTGACGCTAACTCAATGTAATACATCATCGAGTGAACAAACACCAACTACAACGCCCTCTCTCCTCCAACATCTTCTCTTCGCGACGCTAACTCAACTTCGCCGCTATTAGATATAAATTATAGTAACAAGACTGAATTTCTACATATTAATCCGATATCACAAGAAAATATGTCAAACGAAACATACATGTTAAGTTATATATTAGACCTCACCAAAATGTAACAAAAGATCATAAACCTGAATTTTCTATGTTTAGAGAGAAATGTCCTCCTTGTGGGTCACAAATGAGTTGGATTTAATATTTTAATTGTTTTTGTTTCCCTTTATGGGATATGGTTAAGGAATAAACCTCACTTTCTTTCCGTAACAATTAAATTAATTGTACGATAAACTTTCTTAATAAATTATAATAATTGGTGGTCTGTTCATCCTTCATTGGCTGCACCAAACACTCTCTTTTACATGTATTCTATTGCCAAATTTTTAATTCTACTTAAAAATTTAAATATTGATCAGTTGACAAGGAGGCGGTCCTCGAGTGTTGTGGACGAGATCGACGAGGCACCAATATGTCATATTCGGGTATGCAATGGAGGGGGAGGAGTGTCGGGAAGAGGTGGGGCAGGGGTCGAATAGTCTAAGGTCTTGGTGGAAGAGGGTATGGAGTTTTACGGCTTCTAAGAGTTGGGTCTTCCTTTGGTGCTTGATCCATGAGATCCTCCCCACTGACAACAGGTTGGCTAAGAGGGGTATTTCGGAGGGCTGAAAGTTTTGTCGTTGTGATTTTTAGAAGACACGGGGTCACGCTCTTCTCCAATGCGTGATGTCTGATGCCATTTTAGTGTGAATCCCCTTTTGGAGGTTGGACGACTCAGCTGGATTCACTCACATAAGAGATTTTGCTCTTAACTCTGATCGAGAGGCTCTCGAGGAATGAGTTTGTGGAGTAGGTAATGTGTGCCTACTTGGTTTGAGCGAGAGGAACATGGTGGTTTGTGAGAATTAGAGAGGCGTGGAGTTGAGATTGGTGTTAGCAGGGTAGTGAGGTTGGGTTCAGGAGTTTCACTCTACAACAAAATATGAGGATAAATGTAGGGTTTCCCAGGGTCTATTGAGGTGGACAAGTTGAACCTAAACGTGGATGCTGGAGTCCGGGTGGATGAGATCGGCCTGGAGATGATAGTAAAAGACCATTCTGGGAGGGTCCTAGGTGCCCGAGCCTGTTTTAGGCTGGTAGTTTCTCACCTCACTTGGGAGAATCTATAACTGTCAGGGAGGGGCTGCAGTGTAGCTGTTGTAGAGTCGGATGCCTTGAATGTGGTTGGGCCTATTATGGAGCCGAGAGTTGAGGCTTTAAAGGGTGTGATTGTAGATGACATTTGGTACTCATTTTCAAGTCTAGGTATCGTTGCAATCATGGCTATGTCGAGACAGAGCAATGGTATAACACATAACTTAGCTCAATTTAGTTGTATTTCCCGTGGATACCTGTGTAAGGCGAGATATTTCTTAATAAAGCTCCTTTTTATTTAATAATAATAATAATATAGTTTACGTCATCTTTATTAGCAAACTTTGAGTTTACAATATATTGTTAATCAGAATCCCATGTCGATGGTTTCTTATTTCTGACATAGAAACCACAAATATTGCTTCCATTGAACATGCATGCTCATCTTCTGCATGTTCCAATTTCATAGTATTTAAATCCAAATTGGGTGCATTGTTTGACTTGTATACTATGTTACAACTCACAAGTGATCTTTAAGTTCATGTTAAGGTTAAGTAAGTCCAACTTATTAACGTTAATATAAGCTCACAGACAGCACTAAATAAGCAACATCACTATTATTTATATGATTATAACAAAACTGCATTAAATTAATGCAGCAGCATAATCTCCAGAATCACTACAGTGCAGTGCTGAGTTATTCTGCAATAGAATAGGACAGTTCTCATCCCACTGCCCACGTGGTATCGTGGCTGTGGAGGTTTAAGAACCAATGCACTCCATAGTGAATATTCCTTCCAGTGATAGATTACGAGTTAAGACTCGATTCAACTCAAAAACTTAAATTTATCGATGGTGTTGAAGTATTTATCGAGTGGTCACATTGTGTGCTACTTTAACACTCTTTTTACGTACACGCTTCACACGTGGGTCAAGAATATATGAACGGAGAGAAAATAAAAACCGATTGGATGCTCAAAATTATATTTTGATATCATGTTAAAGTTCGTATCAACCTAAAAAGTCAAGTTCATGGGTAGAGGTTGCGTCAAGATGTTAATCTAGTAGTCATTAAGTTGTGGACACTTCAAATGTAGACTAAGAATACATGAAGTAAGAGGAAACACAAATGGATCACAAACTCAATTGTTCCAATCAGATCTTACCCAAAAACTCGATTGATGGATGAAAGGCCTCGGTTATCAAGTAGTCACTAAATTGTGGGACACATTAACACTTCTCTCACGTGTAAACACGAGTAGATTACAAACTCACTGATAGACAGAAGACCTCAATTGTCAAAGTAGTCACTAAATTATTTTGTGGGACACTTCTTTTCACGTGTCAACACGTCGTTTAGACTAAGAATATGTAAAGTGAGAGGAAAAACAATTGGATCACAAACTCAAACATAAAAAATAGTCACTGAATTGTAGGACACTTGAACACTTCTCTCACATGTGAACACACCATGTAGACTAAGAATACATGAAGTATGAGAAAATAAAATTCAAACGTGAAAACCAGATCCAACCCAGAAACCCATCCGATGGACGGATGACCTCAAAATTATTAAGTAGTCACTAAACTACGGGACACTTCAACACTCCTCTCACGTGTAAACACGCCATGTACACCATGAACACATGAAGCAGGAGGGAAAACAAACGGATCACAAACTCAAACGTCAAAACCAGATCCAATCTATAAACCCGGTCTGATCGATGAAACCTTCTGAACTATCAAGTGGTTACTAAATTCACGTCGTTCGAGTATAACCGCACCCAATCATTGGAACCTGCTGATGAAAAGACAAGAACAGGACGAGCAGGGACCGTAAGCATTAAACGACGATGTAGTTTGTCATTTATCACAGGCAAAAAATGAGGCTGTGAAGCAAATGGGGACATAGCAATTCTCAAGCCTAATCCAGCTGCCATACAAGACAATGGCAGATGTTTGCATCTTCCTCTGATATTTTGTCATGGCAATCGCACATGCCATTACTCCTATCCCCATGTGATCCGCCTCCCTGGCTATTGCTGTACATTCTTGTTTGTGGTCGAATCGGGTTTTAACTGCTTGATAAGACATCAGAATCGTCGATTGGATTTTAACTGTTAGACCGATAAATATGTAAGAACATATTAGACATATCAAAAGGAAATTGAGAGACAGTAACTCTGATGCACGGAGTCCCACGATGCTTCCGAAAGCAAGGTGAAAACCCCAAGGGAATTTCTGAATTGTTACATGGGTAATGGTGGACATAAACAATGGGAGGCGAAAATCGTGGACGTAATGTGTGCGATAATTTCATAGCTGATCAAATTTATCAAAAGTCGAAGCCAAAAATTGATCATCCCAAGGGCCAAAATCCAAAATAGCATTCACGTCGTCCACATACAAGCGTAAACTTTGAAGACCCGTCATATCATGGATTTGCACCTATGCACATGAGAGGAGTCTATATAAACACTTTATCTCTTTTACAATGCGCATCCACTCTAATTATTTAGTGAACTTTCTCATTCACTTCTTATCCGTTTAGAGCTCGTAAGCTACGGTTAGAAAGACCGCGTATCCAAGAATATGAGACCATATTTTTCGTAATTTTAGGACGAATCTTTTCTATCCAAAATCGAAACTTGTTATTACCATATCAGCCGGATCAGAAGCATGTACAATTAATTCTGCAGCTTCTTTTTCTGCCTAAGCAGGAATTGAATACTGAAGAGACTTATAAGATTATTAAGAGCAGTATAGGTTGCTGAGGCCGGCAGATTCAGATGTACCTGCAAGTAGTGACAAGCACATCGGGTCGAGCCGAGGGACTTACCTTAAAAGGGTAGTTGACCTACACTATTGGGTCGGTAACCATTGGAACCATACTTTATTTTCTTTGATATTCATGTTCCAATATGTCTTGAATCTGTTTAATCCTTCTTTTGGTCGCTAGTCGAGGATCTTGATGTATTTGTTGTTATGTAGTTGGGTAATTTGTTTTGGGCTATTTTGAAATCCGGGTTTTAGCAACCTAGTTGTGAATTTAGAGCATCTCTAACCGATTACACTATTTTGATGTAGAGCACCAAAATAGTGTAAATTGTACCCCAAAAAGATTATTAACACTAAATCTTACACCGAAAGTTAATTTTTAATAATAAAATAACATAAAAATAATGTGTTGTTCAATCATAACTCAAACATTAATAAAATATCATGATCATTTCGTGTAGATGTTATAGCAACATGTCAATTTGGTGTTCCATTTGATGTGAGTTGGAAGAGATTTTGTAGCAAACACCAATTTGTTGGTGTGCGTTGGAGATGCTCTTAGGAAACAAGGTATTCGAATTAAGGTTTAGAGTATTACAAATATTGGGGATGACAATAGGGCAGGTACGGTGTAAGTTTTGTGATCTCAACCCACCTCTTCTAGGTCGAATCGGATCTCATCGAGTTTAGAGAACGTTTCCTCCTTATAGATGACAATATGTGGGTATAACGTAAGCTTTATGATCCTGATCATACACTGTATGATTAGAGATGACAACATAATGGATATGAGACAAGTTTTTTGACCATTTTTTTTAAATATCGAGTCTTTGTCGATAATTTTTCCTCGATAACAACGACATGGGTATAGAGTGAGCTTTTTGTATTATTGTTCTGACATATCACATTACCAGGAACTGGGAATGGTCAATTTCCAGAATCCCAGATATATTTACTACAAGAGACTTCCAAAACATTTAGAATTTAGAGTATTTTAAGGTTAATATTCATGAGGTTGTGGTTGGTCAGTCATTACACCAGATATTTTTTAAATACTATGCAACTTAACTATCTGAATATTTTTCGTTGTGCTCTTTTCGTAGTTCTGATTATCAGTAATAAAATTATCATCTCCTATGCATGCGGATGTATACATATAGCGAATCATGTATCGAGACGAGGAAGGGCGTAGTAAGGGATGCAATGCTTGATGAGTTGAAAATAAGCATAGGTTCGAAGTTTTCTAGATAAGACAATCTTTCATATTGGTGTTGAATCCATGGACATGCAAGAGACAACCTATCGAACTGAAACATCTAAGTAGTCAGAGGGAAAAAAAGCAAAATTAATTCTCGTGATTAGCGACGAGCGAAACGGGAGCAACCTAAACCGTAAAACAAAATTGTGAAAGAGCAATACAAACGTGGTGCTACCCGTAGAAGAAAGCATATTCAGCAATGTGGACCAAATGGGCAAGTGGACGAGATGAGAGGCCCAATCATAACCAAAAACTAATTAACATATTTATGGTGCAACTCTGCAAGTACTGAGCTTGGTTCAATAAAAGCACTTCTGTGCCCTAAGGCCCCATAAGTGTAACTCCATTACCATGGCCCAACAGCTTCTGAACCCTAATATATATTTGTTGCTTATAGCACAAGCAAATTGAACCAGCAACAGAAAGTGAGACTGAGACTGCATAGTCATTAGGGCTGCCCTCGCAGGCCGTACCGTAGGCCACGGGCTCGCCCGTCGTTTGCACCGCGCCTCGCGGTCTGGTGGGTCGCGAGTTACCCAACCCGTTGACCAGCCCTAATAGTTATGGAAGCAACAAAAGAGTTCTCTTATCCTAAAAAACTTTTATATCATTGTTGTGATTTGAATATCAACCACCAAAACAAAGAATAAAACGCTTAATCATGATCACTTGTTCCAATAAACTTTCTAAGAAGAAGATGTCACGATCTCACATTTTCTACCCACTTTTATGATCTCTAACTTTCAAACACTGACCTTGTTACAATTTAATGTTTGAACGTGTCTTTGATGTTTGATTCCACATTAATGTCACTGTCGAGGGAACATGTGTTCTGAGGTTTCATGCAACTAAATGGGTGTGTTTCATTTGTCTTCATGCATGCTTTGACCCTTAATCTTTAAGGAAAATATTTGGATCAATGTTGCTCTAAAACTAAGGCCTATGCCCTCTGATATAGGTCAACCTCATCTTACTGTTATTTATTCATACCTTTACTTACCCTTACATACAAGACACGGCAGCTATATATATATATATATATATATATATATATATTTATTTATTTATTTATTAATTATTTACATGTTGTCTGACATTTCATAACATATTTCTAACTACTTCAACGATAAATTTATGACGATTAGTTGATCATAACAAGTATATATTCAATGAAACTACGTGAGACATATCAAGGTATTTACTTATAAATTTTATGGACATAATTAATATTTGAAAAACAATTATTAGGATGACAAAAAGACCCGATGTCCGACTCGACGGGGTGAAATGGGAGTGGGAGTGGATGGGATCGTGGTGTGCATGTCCCGTCCCGTTACAACCCGAC
>JAYMTO010000053.1:0-20108 GCA_036898065.1 California macrophylla | reverse complement strand
CGTTTCATTTTCTGTAAGTATAATTGGCTAGATGATTGACTTTCACTACAATGCATTACAATGACACTATTTTACAGCTATAATTATAACTTTACGGGGAAAATTCAATTTATAAATTTCTTAAAATTGAACACTCCTCAACAATTAAAAAAATAACACTTACTATCATCATGATATCAGAGGTTTCATATTCAACTCTCATTTTTATATCGTTAATATATTCTAACTTAATCATCCTCCTTATTATATTATGTTTTTTCGAAGAACACCTTATTATTTTATGTGATTTATAATATAAAAAATAGATTCAATTCATCAACGTCTCCTACGAAAATTGGCCATAACCCCAAGGTAACGTTTCACTACAAAAGAATAAATTTTGTAAATTAGCCAATCTAACTGCCAATGGTTCAACACAAATAATTACAAGGCCACATACCAGAAAAAGACTAATTAAGTAATTAGTTAATCACGTGGGCACAAAATCAGATTGTGCTAATTTTGTTTATCTTTAGAAGGCCCCAAAATAACCGATAAATTAATTTGTATAATAATGAAAACAGAGAAGAAAATAAATATCTCGTAGGACCCACAAACGCGGAATCATAGACTGGATAGCGATCGGTCGTCAGCGCTTGCCACGACACAGCTCGCCGCCATGAAGAAAAACAAAACAGCCGTCACTCTGTCAGTCACTCAGTGTCAGTACCGCAAATAGCTCTGTAATGGAAGGGTAGTTTCGTACTATTGCAGAACCGGAACGTTTAAATGCGGAGGGACGGATTGTGACTTGCAGCTATCACACCCTTAAATGCTTCCTCTGTTTCTCACTTTCTTTTCCTTTTTTGTTTTAAATGTAATAAAAACTCTGTTTTTTTTTGGCTCTGTGCTCTGTATTTAAATTTCGAAAATTTTCCTTTCTCATTTTTTTCTGGAAGAAATTTGAAGGAAAGGAAAGAGATAAAGAGGCCCACAACGGGCAAAAAACCAACGTCATTATAGTTCTGCCGTTAAACGCGCCGCTAAATCTGTTTCTCTGCTAGTCTGCTCTGTTTCTCTCTCTCCAACAATTTCTGTACTATGGCATATACCTCACTCTCTCTCAATCCCCACCCCCAATTTGTTTGTTGTTATTTTTAGATATTTACTATATTTTAGGTTAAATTTTGGTTTGCGGTGAGATTTGGGGACTCGGGTTCCGGGTCTTGATCTCTCCGGTGCAGAGGGGGAGAAAGCGGAGCTGCTCTGGTTCGTCGTAGAGTGCCCAGTTGCTTTTGGTGTTCTGTGGTGCTTTTCTGTAGATTAGGTTTTGAGGGTAGCTTTTTGTTTTTGTTTTATTGTAGCAACAATGAGTTGCTTTTCATGTTTTCGCAACCGCAAGAGAATCGATGACGATAATGGCATTCGACCCAGCGATCGGGGTTCTGCTGCTTCCTCAGGTTTATCAGTCTCTCATTTTTTGTTTGATTATTACCATTGATTGGTTTTGCGGAATTTTGTAACTTTGTTTATGTTTTTGCATTTTTTTTATTCTGGGTTTGGTACAATGTGCGGATCTGAAGGTGGTGGTAGCAGGGGAAAGGCGAAACCCGTCGGAACAGGTAAGGTTTAGTGACACCGCGTGTCTAAAATTTTGATTATTTGCGTTTCGGGAACTCAATTTTGGATTTTTGGGTGTTAATTTGCATTTCTGGGCAGAAAATGGGTTGAAACGATCTCGGTTGGGCACGAACGAGAGTCAGAGCAGCGACAAAGGGAAGGTAAGCGGCTCCAGTCCTAAACCCACCGCCGCGCGTAGCCTCACGTTTCGCGAGCTCGCGACGGCAACGCGAAATTTCAGTGATTTGACCTTGATCGGAGAAGGGGGTTTTGGGAAGGTTTACAAAGGCCGGCTCGAAAAAGGCGAGGCAAGTATTGCAGCACATTTGCATATTTTTTTTAATGTTGAATTGGTTTTTGTAATTGTGTGTTTTGTTGGATCTGTTTATAATGTGGAATAAATTGTTGAGCAGATTGTAGCCATTAAACAGCTTAATCAAGATGGTCATCAAGGGTTTCAGGAGTTCATTGTTGAGGTGCTCATGTTGAGCTTGCTGCACCATCCCAATCTGGTTAAGCTGAATGGTTACTGCACTGATGGAGACCAGAGACTCTTGGTTTACGAGTACATGCCATTGGGAAGTTTGGAGACTCATCTTTTTGGTACTTCTCTATTCCTACTTTTTTTAGTTTCTATTTACAAGTGAACTACTGCAAAATTAAATATGTTCAGGATCTGCTACAAGATGAAATATTGCTGCACCATTCCAATATGTTCCTTCTGATTATTAGTATGTTTATCTTGACAATTTGTGTTTGTTTCTGCCATTACCAGTTACTTCCATGGTTCTAGGATGTAGTCACGTTGTAACTTTATAAGTTAATGCTGGATACAGAATACCCATTCCTTGTTTAGTTATCGATTCGATTAAACTATACTATTGTTTATCTCCTTGTCTTTGTAGAGCTTGATTCTCTGGTAGGCCTACAGGTTCATATTTTTCATGCCCTGGCATGGGAGCTCTTGAATGTAAACTTTTAGTGGTTAAGCAGGATTATAATACTGGAACTACATGATTAAAAAGTTATGTTATCAGTGCAATAAATGTACTCAAAGACAGGGTATTGTTCTCCTAAGCAAAATGCAGTAGCTGTCATAAAATTGAAGCAACATTCTTTACTAGATTAGATTACTGTTTTATTGTTGTCAACCATTAGAAGAGGGAACATACACTAGTTCTTTTTTCAGCTAATTTCAGACAATAAGAGGACAGAGATTAATAAAGTAGAGCCTGCAAATTTATTAGTCTTATGTGGAATTTGTCTTCTTCAATTATAGTAGATTTGGTTGTCTCTTTTAATCGATTGAGATACTTTCCTAGGTGCTTGTTTATAGTAACTTCAGGCCTATTATCATCATTTGCAATATCTTAAACCTCCTGTATCCTTCCCTCTAAATTCTTCCTTTCCTTCCACCGGTCGTACAAAAAGTGAAACAATGGGAGAAAGAAGATGACGCATGGCATGACTCCAAAATAATGGCATCTCGTTATCTTGTATCCCATTGGACAGCCCTCATGTCTACTAGTTTCCCATACAAATGCATCTATCCACGAGAGAATATAAACAGTTCATTTTGTCTTTGAGCTGTCAAGATTGAATGGGAAACAAAAAGTTAGAAATAAGTCAAAATATGACAGTTCACTTTCATTACATATACTATCTCCTGGAGGAATTTGGTTTTAACCAATTTCTTATCAGCTATGTATATCCCTTAATGTAAGTTACCTATTTCTATATATTTGACTTATTGTCCATGCAATGTTTGACCTTCACTAAGTATTGTAGTTTGATGGTAAATCCTGTCATTGATTGCTTTTCCTTAATAATTGTTGTAGGAACTACTTTTGAATTGATCTGATTTTTAGTTTCTTCCATAAATATGAATAAACTCTCTCCTTAAACATCTCGGTGTTTATAACTTCATAAACCACCAAGCTAAAGTTTTAAAAAAAACATCCTTAAACATCTTTTTCTGTGCCCATAACTGCCCTTTTTATTGCCTGACATTGCTTCTGAATGATAGAAAATATGATGTTCTAATAGTGCTGTTTTTTCCAGATCTGCAGCCGGATAGACAACCACTGAGCTGGAACACCCGGATAAAGATTGCTGCGGGTGCTGCAAGAGGCCTAGAGTATCTCCACTGCAAAGCAAATCCACCTGTTATTTACCGAGACCTGAAATCTGCAAATATTTTACTGGACAGTGATTTCAGCCCAAAACTCTCAGATTTTGGACTAGCGAAACTTGGACCTGTTGGTGACAATACTCACGTTTCAACTAGAGTGATGGGAACGTACGGATACTGTGCCCCAGAGTATGCCATGAGCGGGAAATTGACTCTTAAATCTGATATATACAGCTTTGGCGTGGTTCTATTGGAGCTGATCACTGGGCGGAGAGCTATAGACCTTAGTCGGAACCCAGGAGAGCAGAACCTAATTTCATGGGTGAGTTCTTCTTGATTTCTTTGTTGAGTAACTGATGGCTTGACTCTCTTTTTTTACAAAAAATAGTGGATAATTGTACTTATAATTAGTTTTGTTATTTTATTTTTGGTGGTTCTAGTGTCGACCTTTTCTGAAGGATAGGAGGAAGTTTATTCAGTTGGTAGACCCTCTGTTGGAAGGACGCTTCCCAGTCCGTTCTTTGCATCATGCGATTGCTATCACTGCAATGTGTCTCCAAGAGCAGCCAACATTCCGCCCTCTCATTAGTGATATTGTTGTTGCATTAGAGTACTTGTCTAATCAAAGTACCAGCCCAAGGGCGAATGGAGGCGTGCACACTTCTGCATCAGTGCCATCTTTGCAAAACAATGACAGAAGTTCTGGAGATACTAGACTGCGTGCTTCAAATTCTTAATCCTTGTTGGAAGTCGGTACAAGCTGCTGAAATGCTATGATCACGGTAAGGCACCATCTTACTTTATAGGGGATATTATCAGCTTTGCATGTATGTTCTTGTGCAGCCTAACTAACTACATTTTCTTTAACGAAGTATTGTCCTCTCTGTAGTGTGGTTTTGCTGTTGTAGAATTAGCAGTTTTTTTTACTTCGTGCAGTACCTACTACACATAACGGCTGCTTGGAGGAGGGGTCGTCTCTTCTAGCCCTTTTGTCAAAAACTAGAGCTTTTAAGTAATTCTCTTGTTCGAGTTTTGGCAAAATTGCAGAAGTACCTCCTCCATGACGTGGTGGGATCAGCCCTTCCCTTCATAAGCTGTGTGATTGGTTACTGAAAAGAAAATGCCCTGAGGTGATTAAGAAATAATACCCTTTTATCTTTCTTGAGAATTCAGCTTTCCAGTTTTTCCAGGCAAATACCATTTTATGGTGACGAGGTTGTGTTTATTCTATATTTGGCTGCACGGAACATGAATTGACAGTCATATTTACACCAATGTTTGAATTCTTGTGTGCAGATGAATAGTGTGGTATGTGTGCTTGCTGGGGCTCTAAGTCGGCGACATTCTCGTAAGTTTGCAAATCATATCCATTTGATTTTCATGGCACCCTTGCAGCTGTCGTAGCATATAATTTCAGGGGCAATTGTGGCTCCTCATGTCGAATTTCAGAATTACAAAACTATGGCTGGGTAGTGTTTTTTATTATTTATTATGTGCGTGCAGGTGTGTGTATATGATCGGCCAAACTTGGAAGAAAGAAAGAGCGGATATAACAATGTAATATATAAGCATTCACAGAACACCTTTAGATCTTTGTATATATGTTTCGGTTTGAACACAGTTTTTTGCAATGAAATTAACTATCATTGTTCGATATATATAAACTGACGGAAGTGAACCCTATTTTCATTGTGATATTAATGTTGGGGAAGTGTTTTGTGGATTATGAAAAGCTGTTTTTAGATCCAATCTCTTGCACCAAAAAGAGTATTAGCTTTTGGTTTGGGTTATGGAACAGAAATTGAATTCAGAAGCAGAACTTAAAAAGTTCGGGATGATGGTTTTCCTTTCGGATAAAAATCAAATTGAAATGTCTGACAAACCAGAATATCAAATTCAAAACCCAAAACAGATTCACATTCTATAATCCAACTTGTTTAATATATACGACTATTTGTTAAATTTTGCATAAGGTTAAAAACTACATTTTAAGGCGATTCGTAAAACTATATTTCAAGGTGAACGTGCCTTTAGGGTCTAAGAACCTGGCTCCACATTATAGAGGAGCCAAATGAGATACTTTAGAAGCAGTAAAGCACTAGCAAAAACTGAATAACCACATTTTGCCACATGAAGCATTTTAGTATCATCCAGGAACTAAACCACTCTGGATTTCCTATTGTTTATTTGCTTTACCTATAATAAGGTTTTCACTTTGTTCAACAGAAAAGTGGAGGAAAAACTTAGTGGGGAAGTCCATAAAAAAAATTGAACTTCTTACCTTATGTTTCGTATTTCCCTGAATAGTACCAACTATGATCCAAACACAAGGTAAATGCTTTTGAGAGAATAGTGCAACGTAAGAGGGAGAATATGATAATTACAGTATGCAATATTCTCCTATACAAGAGCAACTTGTGGAGGTTAAAGTTACAGTTAGACATACCTCGTCCAAACTATCAAGCTCCATCAAAAGATCGGGTAAAACAGCAAGTGACGCCTCATTTTCCCTGTTGCATTCAGTAAGAGGAGGTAAATCACGGGAAGAAGGTCCTAAAGACCATAATCACTCCAGTCATTAGATCCCCTTCTTTTTCAAGACTTAAATATTACAATAGAATGTTGAAACAACAAAACTAAATGGTAATACAGCATGGTAAAACTTGATATATCAAAAGCATCATAAGCATGGCAATACATATAATAAGACAGTAAGCATGGTGATGGGACCAAATTTTATGCCTTCTAAAGAATAGATAGTATAACAGAATCAACACTAACTAATTTCCAAATCATCTCCACAACCCAATCAAGTAGTTACCTCTGTTTTATGCTTCTATAGACATCAACAAAGTGGAATTCTCTCAAGCATTCCTCCCTTAGTTCTAGAAGATTAGCCAAACCTAACTTTCCATATGCAGCAGGCTCCTCCATCAACCTATTTAGCAATTTGGAAGTTAAGAAATTGAAAAGAAATAATATACTATTTACATATGAATATTAAAAACAGATTGCAAATAATTGTTACAAATGATTAAGTATGATAATAACCAAAAAATAGAAGGAAATGCTTTACTCTGTCATTTGTGTAATGAAAAACGTCCCTTGTTACAAAATCTAAGGGATCATTCTCATATATTTTCACTATTTTCATGAGACCCACATTTTACTATTAACAATGGGAGGCTTGGGAGCAATGTTGAAACAACAAAACCAAATGTATTAAGGTCTCCATACTTCTCCTTGAACATTGTGCTTTATCGCAAATTTCTAAACTAGAAGTAGTTTTCATTTTTTTTCCCTGTTAAAGGAAATATGCAAGTATGTGACTAATGCATAAGAGGCAGATTATTATATAATCACCTTGCCAAGTGAGCAGAAAATGCACGAGCAAAGGCGTCACCCCTTTTTTTAGCATCATCAGTTCCCCCTTCACTTGCCACTGCCTGCCACATTAAAGCTTTCACACTCAATATGTCATGCTAAGAAGTAGGAATTCCCGGACAATGAAGGGAATAATGGAAGTAATGGGGACTTCCAACATTGAGAACATGTTAGCTAGAGCAAGCAAAGGTGTAGATGGTTCAGGAGAACAATATGCCTACCTTATCAACAAGGTCTGGTGAATGCTCTGACAGCACGGTGAACCAATACCTATAGAAATATAAACATAAAAAAAGTCAAAGAAGCATTACCATCATGAACACAATTGTTTACAAAAGTATTTTCAAACAAGTTGAATATTTACAGTATGTACTCACTCTAGTTCCCCATCATCTGACAAATCAATAGTGTTAGGCTCATACCTATAGGCATACAAGTCAATATGGTGTCAGAAAAATAGATGGACATAGAAATAATCCTGCACGAAATTCTATTACATGATAAAATGGAAGAAAACTTGCAAATTAAGACATGCACAGCAATGAGTAAAACTGTATCCATAAAGATTTAGCAAACTACACATGGCAGTGGACTTGGTATCAAATATACTGATCAAATGCACATGCAAGCTTCCCTTCCAGACTAGTTACATGGCATGTGTCAGTTAAGTAAACGCAAAACATGTATGTTTGTTCCATCTCCATATAGATAGTCCAAACTTGAATCAAAATTAAATAAAGTGAATGCATGGTTTCACCAAAAATTTCATTTCAACAGAGTACTTCATACGTTTTTGGGTCTGCCAATAACGGAAACACCTCCAAAGTTGGAACAAGATGAAGAACACCAACGTTTAAAGCGCTTGCATCCGAACGCAGAGTACCTCCTTTGGATGAAGGAATTTCAAATCCTCCTAGTCCAGTGGTTCCAGCTGTAGTCATTGGTACAGGAGCCGTAATATCAGTTCCTTTCTGCACAAATTTCTCCATCCATGAAATCTGCACTCAAAACCAGACGAACAGTTTGAGTTTTATGGGAATACACGAATCAACAAAAATATTTTTACAAATACAGGAGCCTCTGTGGCTGAAAGGAGCTGCACAAGTTGAGAGAAAATTATTGGAGGGCATTTCACTCAGACATCTGATTCCTCAAAGCTTATCTAAAACCTGGCTGGTTATAGGTTCTGTATTTAATGCTGTTGGGTATAGAAGTAAAAGTGACAGGCTGGGCTGGGATATCATCGATCATGGCAAAAGAGAATCACACCTGATAAACTGAAGTAAGTCAGCAGCATGCCTATGTCAGATTCTATCAGAAACTATACTTGCCTTCTCATTTAAATCCCCTAATGGGGGACCATGAATCTTTCCTCCTGTATATGGTGCACCCATTGGGAACCTTTCAACTAGCTGATGGACCATCAAGTCATCAAGACCATGTTTTTCATAGCTCATGAATGCCCCTAGTGCTCCCAGAAACCCTTCATGACGCAAGAACATTGCCTGTGCCTCTCCTTTTGACCTAAAACAAGAGCACAACATGGAATATCATGAGAAATAATGAACTGGCAGGAAGGGAAAAAAAAGAGGTACACCTTGAAGGTTTGCATTATCAGAAGATAATTAGTTCTAACTTCTAGTCCTAATTTTGTGTGAGTACCGTACAGTTCACACACCAGATCATAATAAACTAATACTCACCAGAAATGAACGGCAAAGGAGATTGTGTCCATGGTATAAGCATGACCCCTTATAAAAAATCCCCCGAAAAAAATCCGTTTAAGCCCAAACCGAAGTGCATTCAAGTAAGCTATCTACACAACAGAAAACCCCAAAAAATGAGCAAGAATAATCAAATACACATTATTCTCTGCATGGTAGATTCTTTTCTCTGTGCAACTTACCTGTCCAATATTGTATGAAATCATTCGTAAAAGGGACAAGGAAATGTCTTCAGGTCTGTAGTCTTCAAGTTCCTTCTTGTCAGAAATAGCCTTTCCAAAACTAGAAGCAATGGTCGACGCAGAGAGCCCAATCTATGAGGAATTGATGGAGTATCAGTCACTCTAAGTTATGTAAGAAATAAAACAGAAAAGAAAAACATTTTGCTAGCACTATAAATGGCAGAACTTAAACAGTAATTGACACTTTGACAGTCTCAGTTTAAAGTTTAATTGGAAGATCTACTATGTGTTTTAATAAAATAGAACACATTTGAATAAAGAGTTATGCAATACATGCAGGTTTGAGGTTGCAAGGAAATAAAATAAAATTTTAAAAAAAAACTAATGAAGCTCCTCTCTTCCGTGTTAAAACCCTTTTATAAGGGGAGTACTTAGAGCAATCATTGCAAAGGAACTTGTATTAACATGTTTCTAAATCAACTATAGATTTCATAAAATAAATTTAAAACCCTTGCTCCTTGAGCATTATAAAAGAAATTAGAAGTAAAGCATAAGTTCAAATGCTCATAATCAAATGCAGCCTATAAGAAGAATAAAATAAAACGTACCTTATTGTAATCCATACCACCATATATGTCCCCAACAAGCATGTCTATAGTACTATTGTCCCCTCTTTGACTCAGCTCTAGCAAATCATCAAAACTGTAATGAAAATAAATTTGTATAGGAGATCAACTATAATTCTAGACAGAGAAGAGATGAAGTAATAATGCATAATTGACTAGAAAACCAAATGACCTCTTGCACTTTGTTAACAGCCTTCCCAAACCCCAATAAGTACCACCACCAACATTAGTCCCACTAACTCGCTCAAACTGCCCATCCCCATCAACCTATTGCAATTCAAAATGAAAAACACAGATCAGGCCTTTTATACCATACAACCACATGAGTTAGGCTAAAGTGCTCAAAAATGAAAAGAAGAGGAAGAGGAAGAAGAAATATATACCTTGATCATACTAACACCAGATCCAATATTAACAAGAAGATAAGGAAACAAATCATTCTGGTCTATCTGCACAAACTCTTTTTTACCCTCCATGTGTGTGAAAGCTTCATGACGAATTGCCTATTCCAACCAAGAAAAAAATATCAAATTATGTTTTATAGTAAGGAGAAATGTTAAATATCACACCTCAAGATAACAATTAATTAATAGTAATTGAAAAAATCACGTGTATGTTTTCCACATGCTTCGGAAGCAAGTTCAATGACCTGTTTTTCTGAGGTTCTAGTTCTTCTTTGTAACTAGTTTCTCTCCTAATGAAATTTTCCATTGTTGATAAAAAAAAATCAACCACAACCAGGGACATGGAAACGCAAAGTGCTTCATGAAAGTGGAGAAGAGGAAAAGAAGATCATGTAACTAGTCCTTACTATATTAATAATGTCAAAGATCCTTTATGAGATTCTAATGAACAGCGAGGATTTAATCATGAGAAAAAGAAGTAAATGTGTCTTTTGATATTACTGAAGTGAGGAACCGCTTACAACTCAACCAAGGAATCACATACTGGAGTGAAAATCGAAGTTCCTAATGTTGTTATAGACAACAAGAAGAAATCAGTATACACTTACAAGCGCATACTAACTAAAGCATAAGAGAACTAGAAATTCGGATCAGTCATCCACCTTAAGCAAGAAATTGGCTCCTGCCACCAGACAATCCATTTCATCTTCCTTGTCAAGGCTAACCCCAAGTCTTTCTTTGAAAAGATCGGCAAACTTGTACGCCCCTCCACCTGTGGCCTTCTCACAAAATCAACTTGATTATGGATGGAAGGATGGATGAATTGGACAAATTCTGAAAGGTAAACACAAATACAAAGTTTACCTTTATTACGGCATCATCATTAGTTGGAACCTCAGTTTGCCACCGATGTGATTCAATACCTATCAACAACAAAAATGTGATGGAAATGAACTAAAATGGGAACTTGATTGTGATCACATAAACTAGTATTAATCAATACAGCACAACAAGCTGGTGAAATGTAAGATGTTTTTAAATATGGCAATGGAATTGTGTATACCACCGCGGTGAAGCTGCTTGGAATGAATAAAGTCCAAGCACTCGTTAATTTTGCTCGTCTCAAACTTTACAAAATGAAGTCTCCCACCTAGAATAGGATAGGTTCTCCTGTTACCATTAGGAATTGTCGATCTCTCCTTGATAGTTTTTTTCCTCTTATCATTAATTGATCGATCTTCATGTCTTGAAAAATATACCAATTTTATCAGAGATCCTGCAAACAAGCCATTCAGGGAGTTAATGTTTTCTCAAGTTGAAGAGAACATGTCAACCAAAACATCAATATCACTACTATTTTCCACTCGAAAAAGGAGCAAAAGCAAGTGTCCTGTCCTTAATCTACTGTTAGAACTGTGATGGCTGTTACTTCGACGGCTTACTGAAGCTTATAAATGCTTATTGCATGTACAATGTTCATACTTGATAACAATGAAGGTCAAGAAAGCATCAATTCTTAATGAGATACAGAAACTTCCTGCAAATGTAGCAACACCTTTTAGATTTCACAAATTCCACACACCAACTGAGCTTGAATGGTCATATAGATGAAATATGCCCTCCTCCCCGCCTCTCCTCTTCCCAACAAAAAGGCAATGAAAAGACAGCAGAATTTACCAAAAACAGAGAAGAGTAGTGTTTCTAGCAAATTCAATATGGCTAATCAAGAGTTAAGCATGCACAACTATACTTCTTCCAAGAGCACAGTCAATTCTTATTTTTACGCATTCCTCAATGAAAGACACTCTAGAAAGAAAGAAACCATAACCAACAACTTGATTAACAAAAACACAACAACAAAAGAGAACAACTCTTTTAAGTAAATTGAAGTGACCTCCAATGTCAAGAGCAAGATGAGATATGTCATCAGACTGATTAGGCAGCAGAATTGTGGGATCCCTCTCCTCTGAATTCCCCTGAATTGCTGCTTTGCTGAGGTCGAGCTGTGGACGGGAACCAGACCTGTGAATGGAATTGCCAGAGGGGGCCATATCTCTCTCACCCTCTTCTCTGTGCAGCCCCTTCTCTACACCAGCTACAAGCCTGTCATTTTCCTCAATCCTATTATCATCCTTTATAGTACCGTCAATTCCAAGAACTGGGTCTTCTTTAAACTCATCCATTACTCCAATACTCTCACCAACACCTGCCTAACCCAACCCCAACAGTTCTGGTCACTGGTCAGACCTCCCTCTATTGGTCACTTGTTGTCCTACACTCAAACAACAAATCATCAATTTGTTTTTGCTATTTAATTGTCAAATTCAGCCTTTGTGAATAAGAAACAACAAAAACATGTGTACAAACACTCATAATTATACAATAAAATAAGCCATTAACAGATAATACCCAAGCAAAAATAAATCTTCTGGGGCTGAAATTGGGGAATTAGGATAGAACCATTTGAATTGGTCAACGTCAAAGCAATCATTTTTACGGGAAATTGAATGCATATTGGCCAACTTAAAAAAACGCAGCCATTAATGATGACAACAGTGCTACAGAGCAATGAAAAAACTATTGAAGACCCAGAAATAATTTTATGACCCATGAAAGTGAAATCAAAAAATAAAATAAAAAAGAGATCGATCCCGAAATATCTGGGAAAGTATAAAAAATAAGAGAAAAAATCGATATGAAGTAGAACTGAACCAACCTGAAAGGAGTAGGAAGTAGAACAGGTTCAATTCTGGTAACAACTGTATATATATCGAACCTTTCGTATACGAAGAAAAACGTGGTCAGATCAGAATCGGATTGCATATACTCTCACGTCTCACAGAGAGAGGAGATTGATGGCTTCTGGTCTATTAATCTCTTCTATGCCTTATCACACTCGCACTCATGGCGCGTCATCCTCTTTCACTTCGTTATTGCTCCACCGTCCTAATTGGTTTAGACAAATAGGTTGTTTTGACCAAAACGATGAAGATGCACTTGTATACTACGTAAAAAACAATGATATTTCTTATAATTTTTAAAAGAATTATAATTTTTAAATTTAAGGACAACATAACATAAAAATTAATGTCCAATCTTTTCATGCATACTTTCTCAATTTGCTATTTTGGAAAACTATTATTTTGCTTAAAATATTTTTTAATTTTTTATTTACATAAAAATATATTTTTGTCGTTTCAAGGTAAAATTAGATGTAAGGATAGGAAAAATAATCTAAGTAACACAAAGTACTAATTTTGTGGGCTGAGATTTTTTAATTTTATTTTAAATACTAACATAATTTTAGATATTAACGATGACTATTGATTTTTAGTTTGTGCTATGAAATTTTTTATGTGTAAAAATATTATAAAATTAAGTATAGTCACTCTATATTTATTCGATTTTTAATTACCAAGCTACAATGTGATTGAAATGAAATTCAAAAAAATAAATTAGAGAGTAGGTTCGGGCCACAGCCAAAACTGCCGACTCGTACGTGGAAAAATTACCCACAATCATCTTCTCGGACTCGAAGCTCACATCCGCCTCCACCATGTGCGGCGCCGCCACCCTATCCACGGCCTGGAATTGAAAATCATCCCGAGTTCAGCCGAAATCGAATTGAACCCACAAACCGAAGTCAACAAGCGACCTCGTCTCCTTCGCCTTTTCAAGTTGGTTCCTTTTCTGATGTTGGTGATTCTTTTGATAGATACATGATAAGGCTAACAAATTTGCTCGTCAAACTGTGATTAAGATAATGCTGGGACAGTTAAGTCAATTCTCATCTGGCCGAGAAGTGAGAACTGCAATGGCGGTAGAGAAGGCCATTTCCAATTTTCCACTCGAAAGCTCCCTGTTTGGCTGCCGCGAATATCAGTAGGAGAATTAATCAATCTCAGTTCTTAATTTCATTTTTCTCAGGTCCTTCATCAAGTTTCGCAGCAACACAACGGCGGAACTGTCAGTTAGGTTTCAGTTAGAATCTCCGTCTTCGATCGATGGGAACTGATGACAAATCTGTTGAGCCTGTCTCCCATGTAAGACTCTATCACTTTTAGCTTTTATGTTTTATTGCAATACATTGGCGATTTGTTTTGACCAATTTTATGATTATACCAACATAATCCCTGATTTGGGATTAAGATTATATTTGTTTTGACCAATCTGTTTGTCTGAAACTTTAGACATATCTGTGATTCGAACCACTGTTTGGCTATTTGCAATGTCAAAATCTTCCATTTTGTGTACTGAGTTTGGTTGTGCTAATCATTTTATGTGAAACCATGTTTCCATATACATATTTGTGAGTGCCTGTAATTTACTTCGGTATGGCATCTGGAGAATAGAATGGAAGATGAGAGGAAAAGGAAAACAAATTTGAGATATTGTTTATGTATTTTGTCTAATTTTTGTTTAAAACAATAATTTTGTGAAGCTTGGATCGATTAAGCCAAATTGGTTGGTAAATGTGGACAATGGAATGTTTTGTTTTGTATTGTACTGTCTCATGAATATGCCCAGCCAAATGAAACTTTTGATGACTCATTTATATAAGTAAGCACAGGACTGGATGCATACTGGGGACCAGAATCTGTTTGATTTGGTTTAGTATCTGTCTCTTATTTATATATCAAGGTGACTCGTCTTGCAGCTGATACAATAGCTTGAATTAAGTTTTTAAACAGATGCGTTTTCAAATATCATCTTCCCCTTTTATGTGGATGTGCGTCTTCATTTCCCAATGGATGTATCATCTCATCTCAAAATTGTGTCGAACCTCATTCAAACCTTTTTTGACTTTCTTCTTTGCTCTGCTGTTATTGTAACAATGATGAACTTCTTCAGATTGCCATACTTGGAGCAGGACAACAATTTTTTTGTTTGCTTATCTACGTCAAAGTTTTGGTATTTGGAGATTGATGGTCTTGTCCTATGTAATATATGTGGTAGTTCTTAGCCTGACTTTCATGAGCTGCCCTCAATGTTTGGTATGACCATTTAGACAATGCTGTGTAGAATGACTTTGGAATCTGATCATTATAGGCTCAGCGAACGGAAAAGTGAAAATCTCATATCTGAACTGATCGGTATGATTGGATTCTAATCTCTTATTGTCTGAACAGGGTACTACAAAGTTGGCTGGAACTGTGAACTGGGGAACGGCGACTGTAGTTGGAGTCTTTGCTGGCATGTTGTTTGGAGGTAGCAAGGAAGCAGCAGCATCTGTTGTAAGTTTGCACTCAGGAAAAAACCCTGAATGCACTTTAGTAACTAACTCTATCATGTTTGTTCTCCTTATAGGCAACAACTATATTTTGATTAAATGATGTGAAATTTGCCATATCTTGGCAGAGCAAGGATGCAGAAGTCATGTTGAAGCTGGGTAGCACACCTGACAAGCGTGAACAACACCGATTAATGAGAGATGCAATGGAGAAAAGGTTTATTCGGGTTACTCGAGGCTCTATAGTTGGCGGAGTGCGCCTTGGAGCATTCACTGCTGCATTTTATGGTTTGCAAGATATGCTTGCTGAGAAACGAGGCGTGCATGATGTTTTTAATGTTGTTGGAGCTGGGTCAGCTACTGCTGCAACCTTCGGTCTAATTAGTAAGATATATGCCTTATGGATCAATTTTTGCTATCTCAGTGTGTTTAAGTGCTACTCCCTCCGTCCCATAATAAATGTCCCATATAAATTTTAGCAAATATTAAGGAATAAGGGAGTTAGTGCTTCCTTTTTCACTACATCCCCCCATGATCTTCATATGTTATCCATTAAGTGATTGTAAGTAACTAAACCCAGGGTTTTGGTGATTCATACCTAAATAACTTCCAAAGTAAGACAATCATGTGAGGTCGAAGATTGGATACATGAATATGAGAAAACGAAATTATTTATTTCATTCCTTTGTGTCATTAACCATTCTCTTTTTGTTTTGCGACATAGTGCCTGGATCCCTATCATGGCGTGTAAGGAATGTGGCGTTGGGTTCAGTTCTGGGAGCTGTGTTTTGTTTCCCTCTCGGTACTAGTCTTGCACCTTTTATATGAAAATTGTGGTTATATTAACCTGATTTTCTTAATGGAGTCTTTGGATAACATCTTTACATGGATTACTAGTTCTTATACCTTACCGAGACTGCTTGCAGCAGATCTAGCCAGGAATATCCGTGCCCTGATTTGTCCCAGCTATATGATTGCATAACTGCTATCATATTATATGGTTGCTTAATACCTTATCATAGTGGGAGTACCGATGAATTTGAGAAGTGAGAGCACAAGTTGCATTCATCGATAAGCACATAATTGTTAATGTATTGTTATGGGATTTTGTGACAGGTTGGATCCATTTAAAGTTAGTGGAGAAAGCAAATGAGGGGAATGTGGCTACTACTACAAATTCAGTTCAAGGAGGAGAAGCAAAGAGTGGTGTTGGTGCTGCAATCGAAAGGCTTGAAGGAAATCTGAGTAAATAGTACATTTGTTGAGTCAGGAACCTTTCAGCCATACAGGATAATGGATCAACACAAGAAAGAATAATTGGTTAGCGTATGAAACAAAGCAGAGATGTTCATTACTTCAAGATGGTGTTACCGATACTTTTTGAGTTTGTATCTGTTATTTTCCCGAGTTTAACAAATAAGTTACCAAACATTCTTAGTTGGGTGACAAAATTTGTCTTTAAGGTATTGGTAATAAGACATCTGTTGGCTAAGGTTGGACATTCCATTTGTCATGTGTTTATATATCTGATATCCATTCTGTTGTTGATGAACACCAGATTCAAACTACGTAAGAAATTAAGAATTTGAATTTGTGCTTACAGATCATATCAGAACTGGGATTTCGAAAAAAATGAAGATTTCTTTATCCAACATGTTTTGTTGAACTATTTCTCGATCTGTAATATATGAACAATTTCTGCTACTTCTGTTGCATGTTTTTGATACGAATCCAGTGATTCCTTATAATAGTTGTTGGTCTGGTGTGGTTTTGCATGGTAAGCTCTAATCCAAAATCATATTGCACATTGGTATGACTCGGGGAACTTCTTCAACAAAACATGGTGTTTAAGCTTCACCACCAAAGCGAATACACCGTAGCATGGGATATGCATAAACGCTACCGATGAGTACCTTCAAGATCCATAACGAGAGAAAAAAAGAGTATCAGTTTACAGAAACTTTATGCAGTAAACTGGGTTTCCCATAAGCATTCAATTCAAATGGAGAGCTCAGAATCAATGTCTGCCTTCATACCACAGTGGAGCATATGGGATAAGGCCACCTGCCAATGCCATTTAGAGGGAACCAGTTATCATTAAATGGTTCGATGAAATATATTCAAGTACTGAAGATAAAACAGAAACAATGGTGAGTTGGTTTTACCAGATGGGTATACAAGCATGCAGGATCCACTGGAAAGTAACAAAAATGATGGTCCAGAGGAAGAAATAGGCAATCCGAAACCAAGGAAATCGCTGCAACGAGAAATGGAGAGATCAAATCATGAAACAAGTAGCCTCACAATTCACTGAAACCGGCTAGATCAACTTACCAAGCAATTCAGAGCTGTATCACCCAGCAGGAACACAGCATTGATTGAATGCATATTAATAAGCAACTGTCATGAACATGAACAAAACATCACACTATGTTGCAGTGTATTTATTTGGTTATTACAAAGACTAATATTACAATCATACATAACACATAAGTTTTGATTTTGAAGGTCTAAATGGTACTTACAAAATTTAAGTCATAATCTTTGATGGTAAGAAATGGAACAAGTATGAACCAGAAGACACAATCTGTAAGCATCACGGCACCTGCATTCATCTATTCACAAGAAAGATAATATCAGTAAACATAAAGCTCATCCAATTATTGATTACCTACTCAAAAGCTTGAAGTTCAGCTGACTTTCGAGCACCTGGAAAATTATTTGAAAGATAAAAGCCCAAGTGCCTGCAGGTTTACGAACTACAAGTCCTTTGCGAAGGTCTGTGCCTTTTGCTGTGTTGGACATATGGGAAATACCCTGCTCTGAATCAAGTTCATTGCCAAGTCGCTCGCTATCAAATCTGCTGCTATATTGGAAACATCCATACATGGACAACAATGATCCAAGCTGCAACCAAAGAGTTCAATTTCATTGAGCAAACTAACATACAGAATGAAGAAGACTCTAGCTAGGGCCTGATGAAGATTGAAAGGAAAAAAATCATACCCCAAAATATATGGTGACTAAGGAAAAAGTCCACCTGCTCAGAATTAAGAAATGTAAGTGGTTAATACTTGATTCATCAATTGGGAGGAAGCCCCAAAAATGTATCATATATGCATTACAAGATAAGATGCATTTTGTTGGGCATCTTCACACCTAAACCATATCAATCAAACCAATACTAATCCGAAATATCAAATTGGGATTCGGAAAAAATAAACTTTTTGTTTCTTTGTTAGACATGCCCAGACAATGTCCCATGGCCATGACAAATACATATTGGTTCCAATGTAAGCTATGAACAAAACTGTCAAAATCCTTATCAGTTCATATTATGCTCAGATGTTCCACAATTATGAGATGAACCCAAGTGAAAGGAGGGCATTATCTTACTGGGTATAATAGTAGAAAATGCTGCCTCCATCCACAAGTGCAGTAGCAATAAGTAGAGACAAGAGCACAACAAAAGCGGTGGCTCGAAAAGCTAGCAACCAGCCAGGGTGGACTCCTCTGAGGCATGGCCTCCAAGCTTCATCTTCATACAAGGTTGCTGCATTTTCTTGATGGGTTTGTGTCTCTTCGCTCTTGCGCTGTCTCCAGTTCCTGAAATCTTCGTACTTCCATATGAGGATGGCTGCAAAAATTGTGGAGGATATGACCCAAATAGCACAGAGCAAGACCCTCCAGTTGAGCCAGTAACTGGAGGTGGTTGTGTTGGCTGTCATGACTGGCTCCCAACTTCTTTCAGATCTTGTCAAAGAGCTCATTTTTTTTTTACTTTTACATCAATCCAACACAAACCCAGAATGCAAAATAGCTTCTTCTAGAGGCAGGAGCTTGAAAATGGAAGGATGAACTGGAGAACAAAAGTAAAGTTCTAAATGCTCAAAACCCATAAATCAAATCAATCACACCCATAACTCCCATGAATTCAGTTTAGGACTCATCATGAAGAATTGGTAAAAGCACTGAAGAACCAGAGGAGGCTTGGTTCAATGGGAAGTGAAAAACAACATAACGTTGGACTATTTGAATTTTGACCTCATTAATTAATGGCTTCTTTTAAGAGATTTGGGACCAAACAAACCAAGCAGGGCAGAGATTCCATACTTTCGATGGGGTTTTGCACAGAAGGCTACGAACCCAATACGTTACATATAGAAAAGAAGAAGAAAATGAGGCATTGGAGAAGATGAACTCTAAGCAAAGAAAAGGGTTAGACTTGCAAGGGAAATCTAAAACACAACAATGTGGTGTTGGAGATAAGTAAGAAAGGAAGCAAAACCTCTTCTTCAGAGAGAAAAGGGCTCTAAGCTTTGGGCACAAGAACGAGATCTTGTGAAGTGGACCAGACAACCTCTGCAGTCACAATCTTCTCCACAAACCCATGCAGATATATACATAAAAACAACCAGACATGCAATTGCAAGGACTTGTTACCTTTTGCTTCTTCTTTTTTCTGCTTCTTGGTTTTGACAGTCTTTTCTTTTTCTTACATTTTATTTGGATTTTCCTTTTTATTTTGTTTTGGAGGGCTTGAAGATGCCTTTTGGAGTACAAGGGTAGTTTTTGTGTGTTCTGATTCTGTACCATGGAATAAAGGACCTCAATGATATGGTAAATTGGAGTCCCATGGTAGGTGATGAGGACTTGCTTTATGGGTAGATCACGTGTTTCTTTAAAAACTTAAATTTACTAATGAAGATGACAAAGTATTTATTTTATTTTGCCTATAGTCTGGTTTAAAAAGATTTATGACACGTGGTGAATCATCAAACTCTAATATCATGTTGAAATTTAATGCATCTAAAATTTTAAACTAATA
>JAYMTO010000052.1:0-20154 GCA_036898065.1 California macrophylla | reverse complement strand
GTGGTGCCGGAGGAGGGTGTTTGTAGGAAACTGTTATGCGGTGAGCCCGGCGGTGGTGATACGGAGATTCCCGGATGTGAGATCTCTGGAGCTGAAAGGGAAGCCTCATTTCGCGGACTTCAATCTGGTGCCTGAGGGGTGGGGAGGCTACGTGTACCCGTGGATCGCTGCCGTGGAACGGGCGTACCCGTGGCTGGAGGAGATCAGGCTGAAGCGGATGGTCATTACCGACGAGTGCTTGGAATTGATTGCTCAGTCATTTAAGAACTTCAAGGTTTTGGTCATGTCCTGCTGCGAGGGGTTCTCGACGGACGGGCTTGCTGCCATTGCTTCAAATTGCAGGTTTGGCTTGTTTTGTTTTCCTTCCTTGGTTTGTTTGGTCGGGAAATGGAAGTTGGGTTTGTGGCTGTATTTTATTTTTATTTTTATTTTGTGCATTTGTGGATGTTTTTTTTGCTGGGGTAGGTATGGGAATGGTAAAAGTTCAGATTTTTTTGCTCATTGGACACAAATTTAGGATTCGATGAGATATCTACAGAGTGTAGCATTGTTGGCGTTGTGTTGTAACCTTTGTAAGGTAGTTGCAGCTAGTTCTGTAGTAATGATGATAATATCTGGGTCTATTTGGGTTTGTTTTGTTGTGTTCATTAGTAAATTAGAAAGTTAGTTATTTTTCATGGCTGAATTCTATTTTTTTGGTGTTGTTTCCATATTTTTATTCCCTCTTTTGGATGTCTGAACTCACACACTGTCTACTTCAGTTTTTTTTTCGTCTACGTGAGTAAATCACTCCTAAATAACCTTTCCCCTTTCTATATTCACTTTATGTACTGTTGGTAGGTAGTTAATTCATCAATTACTGTTGTAGAACTCGGATAACCTCTCCATTATGATCATTGCGGTTCCCTTTGACTTACTAATTTATTTTTGTAGACGAATATGGTTGGTAGTTGTGTTCAGACTCTTTGTGGTTTCTTCTTGGACTGTTTTTCCTTCAATTTCTAGAAAGATATCTCCATTTCTTACTCCATCTTAATAAGGGAATGTGCATTGATCTTTTCTAGTTTATGGATCTTTTGATTGTTTGAGCATGTTGAAGATGTTACATATAATTTCTAGTTGGAGTTTATTTCTATCAGTGTGGTTTGAAGTTCTTAGTTACTAAAGAGGTTTATTTGGTGACTGCAGTTGTTGTTTGAATATATCATAATAGTCAACATTTGAAAGACTATCTTATGATATAATTTAGTTGTATGAGTAGTGGCCTGAGTGCAGGTGTTGTCATTGAAAGATACGTTGGCTAATTTCAGTTTTGTATTAGTAATTGTTGTTGGTTTGTCCAACAACTTTATTGCTGCCATTATTGAATGTCCGAGACTCAAATGCAGGAACCTCAGAGAGCTGGACTTGCGGGAGAGTGAGGTGGAAGATCTAAGCGGGCACTGGTTGAGCCATTTTCCTGACACATGCACATCACTAGTGTCCCTTAACATAGCTTGCTTAGGTTCAGAGGTGAGTTTCAGTGCCTTGGAGCGCCTGGTGGGTAGAAGTCCAAACCTGAAGACTCTGAGGCTCAACCGGGATGTACCGCTTGACAAGCTAGCCAATCTACTCCGACGAGCACCACAACTTGCTGAGTTTGGCACAGGTACTTATTCAGCTGAACTGCGGCCAGATGTCCTCTCAAATCTAGCAAGTGCCTTTTCAGGTTGCAAAGAACTAAAGAGTCTCTCTGGATTTTGGGATGTTGCCCCAGCTTATCTTCCTGCAGTTTATTCTATCTGCTCTGGGTTGACAACATTGAACCTTGGTTATGCCACTCTCCAAAGCAGTGATCTCGTCAAGCTTGTTAGCCAATGTCAGAATTTACAGCGCCTTTGGGTAAGATCTACCATCATCTTTAATTTTCATATTTGACAGATTGACTTGAATATGTATCTGCACAACATGATAATGATGAAAAGAACAGTTGCAACATTTGTTCTTCTTAACTTTACCTATTAAAGATGGCCATTAGTCTCAAGATATTGTGATTCAAATTCCCTTAGTTTGGTATTCCCTCAACTAATGAGGGATATGTAAGTTAACTTTTAGTGTGGCCACACCCAATTTCCCTTCAAGCACACTCTGTAGAATTTTCCGATTTGGTATGTTGCTTTTCACTCTCTTGCTAATAAGTAATTTACTAATTTGACACCAGGTACTGGATTACATTGAAGACAGTGGCCTTGATACCATTGCAGCATGTTGTAAGGACTTGAGAGAGTTGAGGGTGTTCCCGTCTGATCCGTTTGCCATGGAACCAAATGTTTCCTTGACAGAACGAGGTCTCGTATCTGTTTCTGAGGGATGTCCTAAGCTCCAGTCAGTTCTTTACTTCTGTCGCCAAATGTCCAATGCAGCACTGGTAACTATTGCCAGAAACCGTCCTAACATGACTAGATTTCGTCTTTGCATTATCGAGCCAAAAACCCCTGATTACCTAACTCTTCAGCCATTAGACGTGGGGTTTGGAGCCATCGTTGAGCATTGCAAGGATCTCCGGCGGCTCTCACTCTCTGGCCTCCTCACTGATCGTGTGTTCGAGTACATTGGGACTCATGCCAAGAAGCTTGAGATGCTATCGGTGGCTTTCGCAGGGGATAGTGATTTGGGACTCCATCATTTGCTGTCTGGATGTCAAAGCCTCAGGAAGTTAGAGATTAGAGACTGTCCCTTTGGGGGCAAAGCTCTTTTGGCCAATGCTGCAAAGCTGCAGACAATGCGATCCCTTTGGATGTCTTCTTGCCCGGTGAGTTATGGAGCATGTAAGCTTCTAGGTCAAAAGATGCCCATGCTTAATGTTGAAGTCATTGATGAGAGGGAACCCCCAGATTCAAGGCCAGAAAGCTGCCCTGTTGAGAAGCTCTATATTTATAGAAGTGTTGCAGGGCCAAGGTTCGATACCCCTGATTTTGTGTGGACAATGGAGGAGGATTCTGCCATTCACACATGTTTCTCGAATCGATGAAGCAGCAGGTAGAGAGATGCTCGGCTCTCATATTTACTTTTTACACTTGGCTGAGCTATGACTGATAATGGAATAAAGAGATGTAAAAAACTCTATATATTATAAATATAATACTTTATTTGGATCAACTATTTATTCATCTTTTGGTTATTAAGTCTCTCAATTTCTATTGTATTTATTCTTATTAATTTTTTGTCTGTTTTCAATTTTATAAATATAGATTATTGTAAAACTTGTATGGATGATTCCAAGAATTAATAAAATTATCATCTTTATCATTATCTCCGCTTCTTTTTACTATTTTATTATTTTCATAATACAAATTTTGTTATTTGGGACTGAGAATTTGAATAATTAATTGTTATATGCACTCTTTCATCGATTTAAGACATTGTTGTCAGTGATGTGTAAAGTTTGTTACTTCATACAAAACTCGAATTTAAATTGTAATCTAGACGAAGATGCACTGTGGATCCGTTCTGCGTCTGAGCATTGATATTACATAGAGTTATGATTATCAATATCAGAAACATTTTATATCAACAACTCGATATGTCCGAGTGGTTAAGGAGACAGACTTGAAATCTGTTGGGCTCCGCCCGCGCAGGTTCGAACCCTGCTGTCGACGAATAGGTTTTTCCACGCGATATTGCTGCTTCGGTTTGAAGAACTCACTCATGCTTTTGATATTTTCCTCCACACCATATCCACCTGTTGACGATGTGTACCTCATAAACATGGTTTTGGTATTATTACTTTTAAGGTAAACTAAGGTTGGAGAGAGCAGGTGTAAAACAACAGAACAAGACATATGATTAAATCACAATCAATGATTTATATAAGATTAACATGTTTCGTGTACCTATCATAACTAGGATCATAAAACCTTGTTTAAGATATATACCTCCATAGATCATGTATCAATCCTATCCTAAGATTGAAATTAGCATTATAATTTTGGACTCACATTTCAATCTCCATTTCTGTCGATCCACCTGCAAATAGGGATCCACGTGGCACCAACTCATTTCAGTCCAACAAGGCACCTTCCTCGTTTCGTTTCATAGTCTCCTCCGAAAAATCGGTCACGAATCATCTCTACTACTCACACACAACACTCACGTTTCATTTTATGCCACCGCGAATCCCCCAACAACCTCCCAAATGCTCCGCCGCCTCTGTCCCCGTTTCCGCTGCCGCCGAATCAAGAGATTTTGGAAACCCAACTCGAAGAAACCACCCAAAACCGATCCCTATGAACTCGCCGGAAATGGTTCGCCGGCGACGGTGCATCCGAACGGAGAACCAGCTGAGAAACCCGTACGGGTCGCCACATTCAACGCCGCCCTGTTCTCCATGGCAGCTGTGGCTCCCAAGTTGGAAACTTTTGAGTCCAACGGCGACATGAAGACTTTACGAGCCAAGTCCGCCAACGATCGTCCCAAGAGCATACTCAAGCAATCTCCTTCGAACTCCAATCCCACCAGCTGTAGGGACAACCAGCAAAAAATGGGAAAATCCAAGTTACGGGTCTCGATCAATTTGCCTGATAACGAGATATCGTTGCTGCGGAGCCGGCAATTGAGCTGCTTTGAGGACGGAAGTAGCAGAGTGCTGAGATCCTACTCCGTGAATGGGGTGGTTGGTGACAGGTTTGGGAGCAACAGGACGATTGTGGAGGTGCTGAGAGAGGTTGATGCTGATGTATTGGCGCTGCAGGAAGTGAAGGCGGAGGAGGAGAAAGCCATGAAACCTCTTTCGGATTTGGCTGATGCTCTGGGGATGAACTATGTGTTTGCGGAGAGCTGGGCTCCTCAATACGGCAACGCAATTCTCTCCAAGTGGCCGATTAAGAGGTGGAAGGTCCAGAAGATCTTCGACCATACTGATTTCAGGTCCTGATTACATAAACTTCATTTTTTTATCTGGTCGGCTCTGTTTTCTTACTTTCTATGTTCATGTTTTTGTTCTTCATCATTCATCAGGGGAATAGGAAAAAACAATTCTTTTCTTCATGGGTTTCATTATTTTCCTTGGATAAATAGTGGGTTTGTTCCCAAATATCCAACACAATGCTTTGAAACTAATTATCATGGATCTTCTGTTTTCCTCTGTTCTTCAATCATAAGGTTCATTCTGTTGTTCTTTTCTTCGTGGACTTTGTTATTTTCCTGTTAGAAATCATAGCCATTTCATTTTCCCATGAACTGATGAAACCGTCTTTTGAAATTCAATCATTATTGAGACAAAGATGGTTTTCTGTTCAAGGACCCCAAGTGTTGATATCTCAAGTCAATGCTCGTTTTGAGTACTCCACACTACAATGTTAGGGTTTGATTGATAAGTTTGTTGTCATCATGTATATATTGTTTTTGACACAAGCCTTGATTAAGAGAAGTTTTCGTCATATTTAGACATGATGTGTTGCAATAGGAAAATTTAGAAGCAATAAGCCAACAATAGAACCAACAGCTCTGATGCACAGTGGTGGACCTGTCCTAATCTTAGTAACTTCTATTTGCAGTGATAGAATAGAGAAATGGAAGTTTGTAACAAAAGCTTATGCTTTTCTATACCATCTGTGTCTTTCTACAGAAGGTTGAGATACAGAAAATGACCCATAAACCACCCTTCAATAACATCAAGAAAGATAATAGAAAGCTTAACCTTTTGGGTTTGATCGAACTTTAAAATGACATTAAAGTTCAGTTTGGACGAGCTTTGTACATGAGGGGATTGCTTAAGTGTTCTGCATTTTATGTGATAAGCATATTGAGGTCTTCTCTTGTTAGCAATAGGTTTAGGCCTTTTGGGGTGTTCCTCATCATTGTACTCATTGATTTTAAGACTGGTTTGATTTCTAGTGTCAAAATCTGGCTGTGAATGAGAAATGAGTAATGAATGAGCTGCACAAATGAGGCACAACCGGGTATACATAAATATATGATAATTGAATTGTTTTGTTGTGACTTTGTGACAAGTAGGAATGTTCTCAAGGCCACAATTGATGTGCCCCGGATCGGGGAGGTCAACTTCCACTGCACTCACCTTGATCATCTCAACGAGAACTGGCGGATGAAGCAAGTCAACGCGATAATCAATTCTAGGGACGGCCCTCACATCTTAGCCGGAGGTCTAAATTCTCTTGACGAAACAGATTACTCACAAGAAAGATGGTCGGATATAGTAAAGGTAATGAATTTTACAGTCACTCTTCATTATAATTCTCGACTGAATGCTGAACGTGAATACATGATCTTAGTATTATGAAGAAATGGGAAAGCCGGCGCCAAGAGTTGAAGTGATGCGGCATTTGAAGAGTAAACAATATACGGATGCTAAGGAGTTTGCGGGAGAGTGCGAATCAGTGGTGATGATTGCCAAAGGCCAAAGTATATACTAATCTCTCTGTTTTTTGACTGAAACTTGAGCTTATATCATTGGTAGATGTTTTAGCATTGGAAATGGCGAGGCAATGCAGGTGTGCAAGGAACTTGCAGATACGGGACGAGGGTGGATTACATATTGGCTTCCCCGAACTGTCCATATAAGTTTGTTCCGGGATCATACTCGGTGGTGTCATCGAAAGGGACTTCAGATCATCACATCGTGACTGTTAATTTACTGAAAGTGAAGAATCGACAAGACATTGTAGCTACCAATTGTCAGCCTAGGCAACAACGTAAACAGAAAGTTGTAAAGCTAAAAGCCTCTTATCCTACTCCAGCAAAACGCACAAGAACAAACTCTAGTCTACACTACATGAGAACCATATTGAGCTTGAAGGACACACAGGTTTTAAGTTTCAGTCTTTCGGTAATGACATACTCAGGTTAAATCGATACAAAGCACATAGGACAAGTACTAAAACGTTCAAACTAATTTGTAAAATTGGGTGCACAATAACATATTGTTTCATAAACTTTGAGTAACATGAATATCACCTTGTACTTGAATCCTATACTTTCTTTTCAATGTGTAATGGCGCTTTGGGCGCGAAAAGAGATTAAATTCCAAGAATCGTCTTTTATTTCTGTTTTTGGTGCTTCTTATGAGTTGATTGCTGCTTGGATTTGCTCCAAAGTCCTCCCCTTTGTTTCAGGCATCATGGCTACTATGAAGAATATCGCCAGCACGTTGGTCGCAGCGTAAAGAGCAAATGTACCTAAAATATGCTGAGAGTTACTAATAAGTATGACAACTAGGTCATTGCACATTGTTGTTGCGCTTACCATAAGAGCTCCAAGCCATGAGATAGTTGAAAGTGTAGGAAACAGCCCATGATCCCATCCAGTTCACCAATGTCGCCAAGCTCCCAGCCGTCCCTTTAATGTTTAGAGGAAATATCTGCAAACAAAATGCCAATTCGAGTTTCAGACAACAGGATTGTTAGGACTTATGAATGGCACAAATGTTACTGAGTTTAGTTGCTACCTCAGACATCACGACCCATGGAATCGCGCCCATTCCTACTGAAAACGATGCTACGAATAGCTGATGAATCCAAGTTATCGTCAAATATCAGAATAGGCATGTTATGATTTAGCCAGAGTGATATGAACTAACCAGTATGCCAAGTACAGTAAGGACAGGAACTGATTTAAGTGCCATTTCATGAGCCTGGAAAGGAGAGTAACATCATGTGAAATGTAAAATAAGCAGAAACTTGATGGATTTGAGTTATGTAGTTACCTTCATGTAGAATGCAACTGCTGATAGCACACATCCGAGGACCAATCCTGTTGCAGAAACCTGAAGTATGTGCAACATAAGGTGTTCGTTATGAATTTTAGAGCGAATGGGCGTTTTTTGGTAGTAGGATTTACCAGTAAAAGAGGCTTTCGTCCGGCTTTATCTATCAGAGTTGCACCAATTGCAGTAACCACAACCTGCGAATGTATCCGGATCCGAGTGAGTTATTATCAGCAGGAAGATATGTTAGAGCTGTTTTCGAGTTTTGCATAGCCTTGAAACTTGAATGACTTGAGAAGATGAAAATGCTACTTGCAATAGAACTTGAATGCAATCTATATCAGTAGGAAATTGCAAGCAACAGAATGGGAAACCTGAAGGATAGCATAGATTATGGTTCCAACTCTCGAAGAAAATCCTGAAAATCACAGGATTAGTTGCAAGAAGTGGTGACACGATTCATATCTTTTAAACGTGAGACTATATTATACCAATGCGTACCTGCTGCTTCAAAAACATAGCTGACATAAAAGGATATCCCGTTGATTCCACCAAACTGCTGAAAGATCATCAGCCCAACTCCTATCTGTCAACGAGAGGAGCAAGTGAGGATCCAAAAACCACAAAAAGAGAAAGAAAACGATCAAGCAGTAGGACGGGAAGATGAGTTGTTACAATGAGAGAGCGCATGTATCTTCTCTGGAACAGATCAAAGAAGCTCGCCTTCGGGAGCTGATCGAGAGTTTCTATATATTCCTGTCAAGAAAAAGACATCATTACTTAGTATCACTACATTGCCCTTCAAATGTTCCTACACAATTGTTCTCATGCTCATAGTGATTGAACCTGGATTTCAGCTGCTTCATTAGCTATGTCAGCGTCCTTGCCGCGAAGCTTTTGCAGCGCAGACTTGAACTCGTTCCCATTTCCTGTCTTTGCCTGCGCAAGTTATTCTCGTTTCATCAAGTCCCGTGTAACGAAAATGAGGATATGTCATGTCTTGTCATTACATAGTACATACCAGGTAACGGGGAGACTCAGGAATGAAAAAGAGACCCAGAAGCAGAACCGCACATGGAACAAGTCCTGCAAGCACTTTTCAGTGAGGACCACCATGGCACTAACTCTAAATGTAAGCTCATCTAGTAATTCTAAAGATACAGACCTATCAATGCTAAAACCCTCCATGTTATTACTGTCCCGATTACAAACGTCATGGAGACTCCACTAACTATCATGAGCTGCATAATCATAAAGTGTCAACAATAACAATCTGAAAAATCATTGCAGACTAAGCTACAAGTTGAAAAATCTATCAGTTTGTGGTTATTTTGCTGATATGTTCATGCATTTGTGCATACCTGATTAAGGGTCGTTAGCCCCCCTCGTAGATTCTTTGGCGCAATCTCAGCTATGAAAACAGGTACCTTATCATATATTGGCTTAGCACGCATCAGTAACATGTTCTTGGCGAATCATACACAAAAAAGTGCATACTTCCAATGCCAATCAAATGAAGTTATGCATACCACATAAGAAAAAACTCCCATCCCAT
The DNA here is from genome assembly GCA_036898065.1 of California macrophylla. NCBI lineage: Eukaryota > Viridiplantae > Streptophyta > Magnoliopsida > Geraniales > Geraniaceae > California > California macrophylla. The sequence continues at coordinate 10,897 of JAYMTO010000052.1, read as the reverse complement.
ATCCTGTTGCAAGTCTCCCAAGATCCAGAGAGAAAGGGCCCTATTGTAATATCAGAAACAGAAAAAGATTGCTTATGTTTCGTTATCTCGAAAATGAAATATGATGAGGTTATGGGTAAGAGTGGCATTATGCAGACCTTGGCAAGGTATATAGCAAGCCATCCTGCAGCACAGAAAACACTGGATATACGCATTGCCTGCATAAATGCATAAACTGTAACTACGTTTTGCATAATACATTTTTGTTGTTGATCGTGTTAAAACCCAACCGTCTAAAAGCTCAAGCTGATAGGCAGAGGCGTGGTGACAAGATTAACGGTCTTTTAGATAATTTCCTTTGCATACATACATACCCCTTTGCGACCAACGAAATCAGCTACATGTCCACTTGTGGTTGCACCGATTATTGCACCGATGTTCAGTACTGAGCCAAACACTGAATACTGCATTTTCAGATGCACAGACACAGTTTCAACCCAAAACATAACATGTGAGAATCATATTTCAGAACTGATTTTTACATTCTATAGAACTGTTAAAAGACTATTAATTAGCATACCTCGCCTATAGATAGATCGAGATCTTTGGTGATATCAGTCTGTGTAGGCGATGAATATCCTATCTGAAAAAAACATTTTGTTCATCACACAAACATGTATCTTGTTCTTCAATTTAGTACATGTTTTGTTATGTTTGACAGAACTAACAATACCCAATACATACACAGGTTCCGAATACATAAGATCCACAAACAGACACAAATGTGCTGAGATAGACCATCCACAGCTGCTCCTTGCTGCCATTTTGTCCCTCTGCATCGAGTAGGTGCTTTCTTTCTTGCATGGCCTCCTCGATTCAACTGATAATAACAACATCATAAACATATGCACAAGTGAAACCTATATCACACAAACAACGACAACAATATATGTTTTGTGTTTTTAAGTTTAATCGTACCTATTGTTCTTCAGAAATGAAACGCCTCTGAACTTGAATTTTCTTCTCCAGGAACTGTGCCTATTGATACTTACAATATGGGCTTGTATGGGTCCAGTTCTGGTGATGACATGTGATGAGGCATGTTACTGTGTGCGCAGATCTGGGTTACTGGAAGAGATCTGTCACTTTCATGCAAAGATTAGGAAGAAAATTAATGTCGTAGCTGTCAAATGTACAGAACAGACAAGAACCATGAATGTTAGGAAAAGGTAATCAATAAATTATCATGAAACCATATCATGTTCCTATGTATTTACTCTGTATTTCTGGGGAAAATGTTGTTTAACAATGGCTATCTCTTGGGGTTTTTTGTTTTTCTGTTCTTTGACTCCTATGTTTTAGATAATTTTACTGGACCAACTTATTATGTTAACTTATTTATTTATTTGGCTGATTTATTGGATCTATTTGAATTAGTAAGATAAGGATCTTCTGTTTATTTATTATTTAAAGGATATAGATAGTGTTGAGACTTGTGAGGGTGAAATTGGTCCTGCAAATAATTGTTGAAGTTAGGCTCACATGATCATTGAATCTGCCATTGACATGATGTGTCTTACTTCACTGTGGAACTGTCGGACATGACAAGCATGTAACAACAACTGTTATCGGTCGTACGATAATAATTGGAACGCATATGTTGTGTCTTTATTTTTTTTACGAATCTCTCTTGTTTATGTTAAAAAAAAATTTACAACTCGCTTGTATTTACGTTACAAAAAGTTCACCTAATTACATCTGAATTCAGAAATAAATTGAGCCTTTATTTAGATGTATATTGTTTGTTAAGCACTAAGAATACTCGGAATACCGTAATAAATCTTAAATCCAATAATGGGTAAACAATAACATACAACATGGTTTAAATTTATCAAGTTCTATGCAGACCAACTTCATCTTCTCTGAGGAAAAATGGGCTTCCTATCACATCAATATATCACAGCACAATGTTCTTATTTTTCTGGGGGTAGTTCTGAAGCTTATACCTTCTCTTTGAAAGTGTACTGATGTTTGCAGATTCATATGAAAGTTTCTATCAGTTTTCTGGTTCTGTTCTCTACACATTAATGGCTGCTTGGATCTGCTCCAGGGTCCTCCCCTTTGTTTCAGGCACCACCTTGATTATGAACAATATGCCCACCATATTTATTGCAGCATAAAGAACAAAAGTACCTGAAAATCACACAAACAAGGGTGTGATACAACTCGTTAGTTAGTCGTTACAATCTGTTGAATCTTCATACAGTTCTAACTAAGTTTTACGACAAGAACAGTGGTTTCAGTTTCCATTGCATTTTTTTGTTGCCATACTCTAAACTTGATCGTTTTTGGCTTAAAAGGGTCAGCAGCTGATTTGCTATTGTGCGGATAGATAATTGCTGTTGTGTTTAAGAAAATGAAATGATGGTTTTGATTCTACTTACCGTAGGAGCTCCAAGTCATAAGAAAGTTGAAAGTGTAGGAAACAGCCCATGCTCCAAACCAGTTCACCAATGTTGCTAGGCTTCCGGCTGTCCCTTTAATATTTATAGGAAATATCTGCAACAGATGTGATTTGTGAATTCAGATTATAAGGCGCTGAGATCGTATTGCTGGTAAGAAGTATTGAAAATCCTGATTACCTCAGACATCACGACCCAAGGAACTGCACCCATTCCTATTGAGAAAGATGCAATGTAAAGCTGAAGCAAGTGATTGTCAAAGATCAGGGACAATGAAATAGTCATTTTTAGTTGGAAGATTAAATGGGGAAAGAATGTGATTTGCAAGAGTTGATAGAATTACCAGAATGCCAACCACAATGAGAATGGGGACTGCTTTGAGCGCCAGCTCATGAACCTGGTTCACAAAGGATTATAAGAAATAGAAGTTAGAGAAACGTGAATGGGAAGGCTTTTGGATTTGGATTCAGTAATTACCTTCATGTAGAATGCAATCGCTGATAGCACACAGCCAAGGACCAGTCCTGTTCCAGAAACCTGGAATATATTGTGCAGAATGTATCAAGAAGGATTTTCTTTTTATAGGAAATATTTTTAGAGTAAATAGTGTTTTTTTTCCTACTAGGATTTACCAATAATAGGGGTTTTCTTCCAGCTCTATCAATCAAAGTTGCACCTAGTCCAGTAACTACAACCTGTACAACATATTCATGTCAAAATGATCCCTTGCAGAAAGAAATATTATGGATGCATTTGAAGATATTTGGGTTTCTTGTCGCCTTGAAATATAGGAGAAAGTAAACAAGGTGACAATTTGCTACTTTCAACTAAACATGTTTTGCTCATTTTTAATCTCTAGAGCGTATCATATAAACATAAGCGACCACTTAAAGTAAAGGGAATTTTCCAAAATCAAGTGTACTCCAGGGAACTGGTATTGTGAGAGTTGCAAACCTGAAGACAAGCATAAGTTATGGTTCCAACGCTGGCGGAAAATCCTGAAAAATCACAGAGTCGTTGGAGTATTTAATTATTAGATTATATCAATATACAGTAATTGCTACGAAGTCTTCGATTAGCACTCTTATATAGTGAAAATTGGAAGGTAAAGATATAGTAATGTGAAGAACTCTGCAAATCTTAAATGAAGGAATTGTGTAGTCTAGTATATTCAACGTTCATTCTGTCCTCTCTTTTTTCTGTGATTGGGGTCTAAACTGGTTGGGTCCAAAATCACCAGGAAGGTTTACAAGCTGGTGTTCTTTTTTCTCTGTCATAGTCATGAAAGGAACTTATTCTGGTAAAAGCAATGCTTACCTGCTGACTCAAAAATATTGCTGACGTAAAAGCATATTCCATTGATTCCACCAAATTGTTGAAAGACCATCAATCCAACTCCTATCTGGTCATGAACAAGTTTTATTGGGTTAGAAAAGGATCCAAAACTGTAAGATTTCATGTTCTGCAGTTTACCGAGTAGATGAATTGGAAGAAAATGAACAATCGGGAAAGATTAATAATATTGTAAGCTTGGTTTAGAAAGAGAAATAATTACAATGACTGAAGGCAAGTATCTTCTTTGAAATAAGTCCACAGCAGTTTTGCCTTGGGGAGCGGATCAAGAGTCTCTATATATTCCTGTCAAGCAATGACATTATTTCATTTTTTTCAATTTCAGTCTCTAACTGTTTTGATACATTATTAATGCAGAATGGAATATATATCTAGAGTTTGGAAATAGAACTTGGATTTCAGCTGCTTCATGAGATATGTCAGCATCCTTGCCACGAAGCTTTTGTAACGCAGACTCGAACTCTTTTTGATGTCCGGTCTTTGCCTGCATTTATGATGTAGTCACTCTCTCTTTACACGTCCTATTCAATGCAACTACGACAAAATGGAAAATAGAAATAGATTTTCTTGTTTCTTACTAGCCATCTCGGAGACTCTGGAATGAAGAAGAGACCCACGAGCAGGATTGCACATGGGACAAGTCCTGCAGACACCTCATCAGTCAGCATTACCATTGTATCTTTCAATGTAAGTTCATCAGCTAAGACTTACTCGTCGTGCATATTAAAAAGTTACAATTTAGTGATGAGATAATGGAATTTAGAAACTTCACCAGTTAATGCTAAAGCTCTCCATGATATTACTGCCCCAATTATGAATGCAACAGATACTCCGGTGCAGATCATAAGCTACATGCATAATAATTAGATAAAATTAGGTACTCTTTAGGCATATCTTCCTCTTACCAATGCCATCAACATGATGTTATTGTCTGTTTCACACTTGAGAACAATAACCATGTCAGTAAGGATTCAAATCAATCTTCAAGATAAAGCTGTTACCAGTCATTCTAATTTGTTCATGTACTTCTTTTTACCTGATTGAGGGTCGTCAGTGCTCCTCTTAGATTCTTGGGTGCAATTTCAGCTATGAAAACAGGCACCTTATCATCCATTCATATCAGTAAGAACAAGTTAATAAAATGTATTGTGAAATACAAAAGAAGTGTATATTTCCTTGAAAGAGTAAATTGCTTGAATGGCAGAAGTAATGTACCACGTAGGAAAAAACTCCCATTCCATATCCTGTAGCCAGTCTTCCAAGATCCAAAGACAGAGCCCCCTTTTGTAATGATGAAGAAAAATGTAAAAATTCAAGGTTCTTTCCGATATGAAAAGGTAACACTGATGATTTGGTACGAGGGCAAATGTAGTGTAAGACTAATAGAGACATTACACAAACCTCAGCAAAGTAAATGGCAAACCACCCTGCAATACAGAAACCGCTGGATATTCTCATTGCCTGCATGCATTCCATAGCGCATACAATGGTAAATCAAACTAGAAAGGGTAAGTTCGAGAGAGTAGATATTGGCCTGGATGGGTTCGTTGTATAATTGAGTTTCCCTTTGCCTACCCATTTGCGGCCAAGGAAATCAGCTATGCGCCCACTTGTGATTGCACCAATCATAGCACCAAAAGTCAGTATGGAGCCAAACACTGAATACTGCAAACAGATAGACCGACATAGTTCAAGTCCTTTAGATTATGCAGATACAGCATGACGAGAAACTTAACTAAGATTGTTAGAAATGAGCATATATTATCAAATGTATCTAGGCTAAGTCCTGTCTGTAGAAGAACAAGTGTCCTCATTTTACATTCTTCACCTTACTGATATGTATTACTTCCTAAATTGTGTATACCAAAGTTCAGTTCTGCTTTTAGGTTTCACATTTATTAGAAAGTAGGCGTGGTATACAATTTCAAAATTAGTAACCAACATACCTCACTTAGAGATAGATCAAGATCTTCTCTGATAGCAGTCTGAGTAGGTGATGAATATCCTGCCTGAAAACAATAGTCAATTACACAAACAGAAGCATGTCAACCCTTGCTACTTCCTGATTTCTATCTTATCCTGTATATGATGATATAATTATATGACATCAACGACTTTATTCAAGACTTACACAGGCTCCAAACGCATAAGAGCCACAGACAGCAACAAATGTGCTCAGATAGACCATCCATAATTGCCCTTTGTGGCTCTTCTGTTCTTCTGTATCAACTGGAAGCTTTGTTTCTTGCAAGAGTGGTTCTCTTGTTTCTTCTTCCACGGTAATGTTGCCAGAATTCTCTATATCTTCATTGATTGCCATATCTTCTTCTCTATATACCCTTGATGGCCAGCAGACGAACTAAACAAGTAGGATGGATGCAGAACTGAAAGCAATATCGATTTTTGAGTACATGGATGGCACCATATACAACGAGTGTTCACAACTTCATTATCTGTATTGAACAGCTAAGCTTGATGTACACTTCCTATTCTTCAAAATGCCTTCTGAGCTTGAAACTCCGCTGACATAAGCGAGTAAGCAAACTCCTTATCAGGAGCAAGACTTACCTGCTCAAGTATTATTCTTCAGAAATGACAATTGGAAAGGTTAGCCAACCTATCTTGACAAATGACTAGTGACGAGGTAACAAGTTTCCTATAGGACTAGGTTGAAACAAAAATTTATCATTTTCATGCAAAGAGGAAATAAATGAAGGTGGTGCTAACTTTCAATTCTATAGGGCAAATAAAAAATAGCTTCAAAACCATTAGGGAAAAAAAGGAATGTTTTTTTCCTTGACGTCATATTTAGATTTAAAATAATTTCATATTCTTTGTCTTGAGTATATTCTGTAATGGAGAAAAGAGCTGTATCTGACACGATCTTATTGAAAGGAAAGATTTTAGCAGTAAATATATCTTGGGGTACTTTTATTGGTCAGAATAGAAATAAATATGCCATTACCAAAATATGGGGATTTCTTTTCACTCCTTTCTAATTTTAAATCATCTTTGGGAGCCCCTATCATTGAGGAAATGATATTATACTTTAATTATATTTCATTATTTTGCTGGATTTATTGACCTTGAAATATGAAAACAAAGATTTCTAAGATTTTTATCTTTCTTATTGTCTGTGTGTGTGGCCTGGCTTGCTTTGCAACTTGCTCCAAATGGCGTAGATCTTTATTTCTGCAACTACCATTCTTCTATCTAATAGGTTGGCGAGTCCAATTTGACTTCTAGTTCTTCCACAAGTAGCTGTCTACCCAAGTAAATTGATATGCAGCAAATATATTAATGGTCAAAGCTTGAATTTTTAAGCAACAGTCTTTTCTTTGTCTGTTTGTTTAGTGCCTTTTCCTCTGTGTGTGTGGTGGGGGACGGAATTGCTATCTTTTTTCCCAGTACAAAAGTCTCAGTTCTGTAATAAAGTAAATATAAAATATAGGACTTTAGGCCCCCCAAATTCTATGTAACCTATACAAAAATGAGTCTAGAGGTTGCAAGCCTTGATAAGATCTTCTGCACAATATTATTACTTAATTAGATCAATAAAATTGAATTCAATATAAAATGAACAGCTACAACAGACATTGCAGGAATTCTTCCTTGTCTTTGGAATGTTAAATTTAACTCATCAGCAAATCTGTGTGGCTAAGAAAGCATAAAGGTCAGGCATTGCCAGTGGAGTTCCCAATCTGGGTGAAGCAAAGTGGTCCCTATTGTTTGGAAGCTAACTGGAGTCTGACTAGGAAATTTAACTTAGGATGTGGAAGCATGACATTTATGGTGCTGCAGCTTCCACCTACTCAGATTTGAAATAGAGGAAGATGATGAAGAATGATACAACTTTTCTACCCTTTCCTACTGCATCAAATTCAACAATGAAGCAGCTTCAGCCAAGCAAAAGAAAAAAGTACTGACCATTTCTGAAACCGGTTTGATATATGTAGGTTCTATTTCTTGCTAAATTTCACTTCACCCCAATTAATGCACATGTTTCAGGGTTTCGATTTGGACTAATAACCAGTCTTAGCTCTAGTTTCATTCACGGACTGGCCTAATAGAACTAACAGGCTTTCGCAAAAAAAAAACTACAGGACTATTAGTAAGCCGAGGCGGTCAGTTGATGAACAGAGATAAAAGATGCACCACACGTGGCAAACCCTGTTTATCTTTCTGGATAAGATCAAGGTCCCAATATCACAATGCAGAAATTATTGATTATCAAATGATCTAAAGCAAGCTTACCTATTTGCAGAAGTAAGCAGCAGTGGTGAAATTTCCTTTCTTCGGGCAAAGTCATTCCTCAGTTCTAGCTGGCAGCTGAGCCACTTGGAAAGAAACAGATCCTCAGAAGAATCCGCCAATAGAACTTTTATCCATAAAACAGAATAGTCACCTTTGAGTATGTTATTAACAGGAACCCTCTGCTAGTCTACCAGAAAGTTAGTTTTGGCATTCACATAGAGGAACAAGGCCTTCAAGCCAAACACTTTCAGAAACCTTCCACCTGATGCATAAAATCTATAGCCAAAAGTCAATAACGTTTCAGTACATCAACACTGATGATTGATGAATCATTGTGGTGCAACATAAACAAGCTTTTGGACAAGATATGTTATACAAACTATTGCTGCCGAACACTGTATAACCTTGAATATAGTATACAAATGAAATAGTCACATTCAGTAGTCATCAAGCTCTGGAGTGCAGAGGAACAGCTCTCATGTACAAGGACACTTTGCTCAGCAACTGGTACATTCCAATTCTCTTATATTCAAATGAATAAATCAAGTTTTTAGCATACATATATTCTTACATTTACAGTGTTTGAAAAGTGTTCCAAAAGTCAGTGCTATCTTAAGACAAACAAATTGGGGTGAGCATACCAAACTAGTGAAACCGCCCCAGAAGAGTTCAGCTGATCCTCTCGTGTATATTTAACACATAAATCACAGCAAATCTAATCTGACATCTGATTTTTCTTCAACTTCCTTAACGTTCAAAGGGCGATCAGATTCATATGTGAATGAATGGAAGCCAGCAGGAGTTGGGAATGGGCTAGGCAGACTTGAGCCACTGCTGCTCATAGATCTCTCAATATCATCAATCTCTGATACAAGAGGAATGGGCCGTTCTGGAATCGAGGGAACTGAAAGGTCTGTTTCCAACATTTTCACCACCTGATCCATTGTAGGTCTGGCATATAACTGTGGATGAGAACAGAGAACAGCAACCAATACATATTTCTCCAGAACATCGGGTGCACCTAGCTCTGGAATACCATCTTCAATGACATCTAAGGTTCTCCCCTTCCTCACCAGTGACCAAGCCCAATCAGTCACAAGAGAGGGTTGACCATCATGATTCACAATGAGAGCCTTTTTTCCACTCAAAAGCTCAAGAAGCACAACACCAAAGCTATACACATCACTTCTCTCTGTCAACTGCCCATACAATGCATACTCAGGAGCAACATACCCCATCGTCCCAGCCACCCTTGTGCTCAAATGTGAGATTCCCTCAGGTGTAAACTTAGCAAGCCCAAAATCGGCTACTTTAGGCTCAAACGTCTCGTCCAAAAGTATATTACTACCCTTAATATCCCGATGAATGATTGTGAGCTGAGCTCCAGAGTGCAAATAAGCAATGCCCCTGGCTGTCCCAAGAGCAATCTTCTGGCGAATTGGCCAGCTAAGCTTACTCTCAAATGAACCGTCAAACAAATGATCATGCACACTTCCGTTCTTCATCAAATCACACACAATTATCCTCTGGTGACCCTCCAGAGGAGTAGTTGCAGTGCAATAACCTCTCAAAGCAACAAGATTCACATGCCTCACACTTGCAATAACCTCGACTTCATGGGCAAAACTTTCATCCCCTGCAGCTGAGCAATTCTTGAACCTCTTGAATGCAACTTCGGACCCATCCCGCAACACCCCCTTGTACACATTCCCGTACCCACCCTTCCCAATCATGTTGTCCCTATGGAAATTCCTGGTGGCCTTCTTAATCTCATCAAATGTGAACCTCACCAGAGTAGTGCTCTCCTCCAATGAAGGAACAGATCGCATCTCCACCCTAACAATCTTCATCCTCTTCAACATCTCATGCCTTCTCCTGAAGAACCAATACCCACCAATCACCACCAACAACCCAAAACAAAAAGCACTCAACACAACCAAAATCAGAACTTTTTTCCTGATCTTGGACCCCTCCATAGTGTAGTCCAACGAGAACAAGCACTTGGCCGTGCCCTTATCGGACGGCCCATACTGGTTCTCGAAAGCCCCCGCGTAGATCAACGGATAGGCCGCGCAATCGGTGACGTTCCCGATCGAAGGTCCGGTCAAGTAGGAGGCTTGTAGGGTCGATATGCTGGTCATGCAGGAAGCACAAGGGGAGCTGTTCTCGAGCGACTGATTGCAATTGGAAACGAGGTCGTTAAGGGTCGAATCAGGAACGCGAGCCTCGAATTGGGCTCTGGTGGTGATGTTCATACATCCCTGGGAAATCCAGCTGGTCTGGAAGCCGCAGGAGGAGCGAATGTTGAACTTGGGGACGAAGGAGTCGATGAGGGACTCGTACGAGTCCCAGCATGACTCGGACGAGTTGAGCGGGATGGAGAAGGAGCCGGTGCGCTGGAGGTAGTCGGAGTGGAGGAGGCGGAGACCCTGGCGGATGTAGTGGCACCTGTTGCTAAGTCCGAGGCCTGAGCCGGAGATGAAGGGTCGGATGAGGGTGAAATTGAGAGGGCACGGAGCTCCGTCGTATTGGGCGTGGGAGGAGCAAGAGAAGAGCGCGAGGAAGATGATGGAGATGATACCGAAGGACATTGCAGAGCTAGGGTTTCATGGAGAACAGAGGAGGTGGAGATGAAGGAGAGTCGGTTGGGGTTGGTATGTGGGAGCGATATTTGATTAAATTCATGAACCCAATTTGACAGTTGATGATCTGATAGGACCATTGATGACGAAGACAGAGACAGGCACTCCATCGACGAACAGAAGCTTCCTCGAACTGTAGAGTGTCTCGGCCATGACGACGACTCTGACGCCGGCCTGGGCCCGGCCCCTCCAAAGCCGTAGCCAACT
>JAYMTO010000051.1:0-20323 GCA_036898065.1 California macrophylla | reverse complement strand
AGAACTCGTAAGCTATACAACGTGAAACAAGACAAAAACAAAAGCATCAAACATAATTTTATAGATCAAAATTGAGAAAGTATGTTCGGAAGGATCCAAAATTTAATTTTTATGCTTCATTGTTCCTAAATTTGAAAAGTATGTTTATGTTTGACAAACTATTGTAAATAGTCTTATCTTTCACTTTTTGACTCTTCATCTTCTCATTTCAATTATAATTCCTGCGATATAAAAATGCATCTTCAACCATAATCTTTACATAGATGGGAGAAATATCTTACGAAGTATAGGAAGTTGGAAAAAATCCATTTCATAACCATTGCTTCTATAGAATGTCAGACATATAATTATGTCAAGTAATTAACTTATTATACTTATATGACACTGGTTGAAACTTACTTTGATGTGCTTGAAACAGCAGTTCTATGCCCAAGAATATCTATAAGAACCTTGATACCAGCCAACCTGTGACATTTGTGCCTATGATGCATAGCTTCTGCAACCTTGTAATGCATTTCTACAATAAACTGTTCCAAAAGAGAAGAGTTAATGCATGAATAAACAAAATACAAAAGTGGAAACAGAAATACTCAGCATATGACTTGCACTATCACCATAAAAACTCTATCTGGGCGGAAAACATTTATCTTGTCGACGACGCCAATACTTGAATTACAATCTTCACTACAAGAATCCAGTAAGAATGATGTCAACATAAAAGCTCTAGGATGAAACAAGAAGTAAAATGAAAAGTGCTAAGGAATTAAATTACATTTCCAGAAATCCATCAACAACTGTTCGAACGGCACATGCAACAGTATCCCTAGAAAAGAAGGGAAGTGGAGGATCTTGCGAAGAAGAGGCAAGAGACAATATATGACTGACAATAGACACCTGCAAGTGCAGAGAGAAATTTGAACAGATTGTATAAGTTCATTTAGACCAGTTGAAGAGATGCTATGAACAGAAAGCTTCCTTTATAAGAACCGATTCAATCTTTCCACTCCATTTGCAGGAGCTGGCAAACATAATGTGTCACTAGGAGGTATAACTGGAAATTTGTTTAGACTATTTACCAGTAAACATATGCACCAGCAAATGTATCTACTGTCAAGATGAGAAAAACATGGTTTATTCTATGAATGAGAACCAAACAGGCACATATGCAAGAGACACAAAATCAGTAGCATCACATAGATCTTAGAAGGATAATCCAATAATTAGTAACTGAGACCTCAAGTACATAAACTGTCAGCATAGTTATATTGGCATTGAAATAGCAGGACAAACCATATGCTTCTTTATAAGCTTGTCTCTTTCACTTTCTGATATATGAGCAAACTGCAAAATTGAACTCTGAAGCACTACTCCGCCTCTGTCTGATCCAGATTTCTTACTGCAGTGCAATGCCATACAGATTGAGAAGATAGGCACAAAATGATCCTTAACCAGTACTGTCAATGGTTGACAAGCTATCTGTAACAGAATAAGTGTGTCAGCCAAAACAATGTATACACAACACGAATTCATTTTCCAATAATGATTAGTGGAAACACAAAAGATATATGAGTTCAGATCTTAAATTAAGGAAATTATCCAAATCAAATTTGAAGAAAATGAATCGAACATAAAAGGCAAGTGGAAAGACATTTGGTCCTACCTTAGCAACCCAACTGAGGTTGGAGTTGTCCCCATGCAAAACCAGAGCTGGAAGGAGCCAACTGCAGCAATACTGCATGAAATAACTAGGTTCGGCATCTGGAACAAAAAGATGTCTGATCTGCAAATTTAAATAGAAACAATTTATTTTTGTACAAAAAATGGAAAGATCTATTCTATCATATGATAATCTCAATTTTATTGATCAGTAAGCATATGGAAACAGCTAAGAAGCACTGATTCCAAAATGTGACATACTATTTCCAGAAAACATGGCGGACAGGTAAAATTGTTCATCAACAGAACTTCTGTATTTGTAATAAATTAGATGAAGCTATAGCATTTTTAAGAAAGTTAGATACTTAAATAGTTAGATTTAACCATATCAATGAGACTCCCATTGATGATGTCTAGATTAGAATTCACTTAATCAGTTATCTTTCCCTTTCCCATTTTTTTTTAATTTTGAATGAAATCACATTTACTTTGAAAAATTATATGGAATCATCACAAAAATCTCTGATCTGAGTGATTGGAAGATAGAGTTATAACTTTTTAACTATTGTTGCCTAATTTTAATGAGAACACCATGAATGGGAATCCCATTCTCATTCCCACTTCAAAAACTTATCCAAACAGAGCCAAAGTTATCTTTGTAACAAACTAAGGGTCCAAAAAACTTTCTTTGTTGATTTTGCTGTAGATTCCTTGTGTTTTAAGTATGCTATTATTCTTTGTTGATTCAGAAAGCTTTATCAGGGGGTTTGTTCTTTGGTTGTAATATGGTAATGCTCTTGCAGGTCCAGAGATTACTTCGCTCTCGGTCCCTGTTTCATTGAATAGTGAATATGTTGCGCTATAATCCCACATCTAACAAAAAATAAGGTATATATATAAAAGCAAGGGTCACAACAACTAATAAGGTTGACCTTTTAGTCGTGGAGCCCAACCCAATATATGTAGCACACTTCAAAATTCTGCATAATACAACCAAGTTTTCCTAAGGGGGAAAAAAACTAAATACAGGAGTGACTGTGTGCGGTGGGATTTGGTGATCTCCGGGAGAGAGTGATTGGGAAATATACAATGGTTTAGCTTTATTTTTCATTTGAAAATTTAAAAAAAAAAATATTCCAAAACTAGGACACTTCCCAACTAATCCTATTTAATTATAAATTTCTAAAGAAAATTGAATACACAAGAGTGACTTGGGGGATTTGTCACCTAAGTGGTGAATGGATGCCTTCATAAGGAAACACAGTCTACAAACTATGAACTGCCATTATGTGAAAATTTGAAGCATGGCCATAACACCCTTCAGTTTATCTACCGATTTTATTAAACAACAATACGAAGGAAAATCTATTCCAGAATATTTAGGCTCCAGCACCAATTACTAATTTACTACGGCTGAGCCAAAGTAAATGAAGAAACATCTCATGGCAAGAACTTTGGTACGGAAGATGGATGTAACGCAAGGATACAGAATGACGACTTAAGAATCATAGTTAAAGCAATCAGCTAAAATCCACTGTTTTAACAAGCCTGTCAAATGATTCCCCAATTCATGATAAGATATGAAATGTATAGTAGCAAGAGACCACATGAAAATTAGCAATATCCATATGTTTAAGTTATTAAGTGGAGGGCCCAACTAGTATGTCAAGTGGTCATTAAATCGACATACTTTCAACGTCAGCCACTTCATCACTCCCCCTCAAGTGCAGGCTGGAGAATACAAAGGGTCTCGTATGTGGACCAAGAATATATGCACGGGGAGGAAGCACAAATGGGTAATTGGCCCAATACCAAACCAGCTCTACTACCATGAAAACTTGAAGACAACTTGATAATATGTGTATACAAAAGCTACATGCTTATATGCACAATAGTCAACTTCCCCTCACCTAAATAGGAAACAATCCCCAATTGATTCATATTATATCATATATACATTGATCCTAATCGATTTCCTAATATACATTCCTATTCTCTACACATTCAAAATACAAATACAAGGCATTGTGATAGAACAAAGAAGCAAATTACCTGAACAAGTGCAGCTAAACTTACACCGCAAACAACCCAGCAAATCATAAGAGATCCAATGAGTTCCTCCAAGTACTGCAAGCGAGGGAAATTCATAGAACTCTTTTAGAAAGAAAAAAACAACTTTGTGAATTCTGTAATACTCTGTTCCCAAATAAGTCTCCTCGTAACTAAACTTAGTTGTTCCAAAACAAGTGTCTACTTATTTTATTTTTAAGAAGTAAAGCATAAATTACAGATAGTATCTTTTGCATTAGTTAGTTACAACCACTTAATTAAGGAGAACATGCACATGAGAACACATGGTGTCACACAAGAGAAAGTGATACACTAAAACTTGAATCCTTAATTTCTACATAAAAGGAAAACGGGACACTTGTTTATGAGTGACAAACTTACTCCGGCCTAAACACTTAAGTTATAAGGTGGAGGGGGCAACTAGATTAACAAGTGGTCACTAAATCAACATTCTTTCAATGTGGATCACTTCAACGGTGAGTATTTCAGAACTCAAGACCGTTTTATAAAATTAACTATTACCATAACCAAAATTGTAATGTATGCTAAAAGTTCTAACCTCCAGAGATAAAAAAAAAATTGTCTAAAAGAACATAATCAAAATGAAAGTGTGCTCTTCACCTTAGACCTAGTTGTATATTGGAGCTCTCTAGATAGATTATCAAGCACAGCATTGACCAATTCCCTGGAAATGACATGACACTGCTAGTCAAAAGACACTTCCAAGGCAAAACAAAAATGCAAGACAAGGTGGAAGATTGTACCTATGAACAGGATCAATGGCAGAAACCACACACATCATGAAAACAGCCTGCATTTTGCCATGCAGAATTGATAAATAAAAAAAACATAGTCCCCTTAACCATGCATACCCAGTTCAAAAATACATGTAAAGTTGGTTCAAACAGACCAGACCAATTACTCCAGGTTTGACATAAATCAGTACTGCTCTTTCATCGGGAGTGCAAACGTAAAAATTATTCACAACAATAATCAGGGAAACTATAGGAAAATTATCCAAGAAACAAAAATTCCAGGTTGTTTTGGTGTTTTGCAAAACCAATAAGTCAGCAACTATAGAAAAATTATCCAAGAAACAAGCAAGACATGTAAATGCAAATGTCAGAAAATTGCATGTAGAATGGGTATAGTGTTAAGTGAAGCTTATCGTCCAAAACACTCCGGCCTGTAACAAAATAAAAATAAAAAAATTAAAGAACACACGAAATAAAAATACCTCCAACTCTATTTTCTCACTATGCAGAGCAAGGTGCATGAGAGTAATTATAACAGTTTCAATCATAGGACCGGGCTGAGGACCAGCATCTAGGACTTCCCTCGCTGTAACAACCTTTTCCTTTGAGGAAACTACCAACAAAACACCAAAACCGGAACTGGAAAAAAAATCAAAAAAGAAAATGAATATATGTTAAATATCTCCTTGTAATCTACATGACGAATTACTTACAATTCTATATTCATTTTCACATTGATATTGACAGATATAAGCCGAAAAGGGTAAATTATTTAGTCAGTGCACCAAAATAATGAATAACCCACCAACACAAGAACATATTTCCAGCATCTAGTAAATCTAACAGATCTATGACTTCCACTCCAAGGAAAGGAAGCAAGTCATTTTACAGTAAGATCATATCCAATAATAGAATTGATGATGTACTGGCCATAATAAATGGTTATCAAAGTAAATAAATACAAATACTTTTTGTGGCAGTGCAGTACAAGCAATACAAAGGTTTTTGTGGCTATTTCTGAAGCTTCAGAGTCTTGGATTAGGCTTCGTAGTGAGGCTAAGAACGTTTGGGACTTTGCAAAGGCAATGGGGTGTACGGCACCTAATGGGAACGAGGAGGCTGTGCTCCAAAGGACTGCATCAGGAGAGAGCGGGATCGTGTCCCTTTGAATCCCTCTTTACCTCTCTAGAGACCTTTTCTACTGTCTAATTAGCTAGGTTCTTTTTTATCTCTGTTTCTTGTTTTTCACCTAGCTTTCCTTTGTATTCTTGGTTTGGAGGGAGTTGTTTCCAATTCGGAACCTATCTCCCCCTTCTAATAAAATGCTTTATTTTGTTGCTGATAAAAAAAATACAAAGGCTTATCATGTGGATTATCACGGCCAACAACGTTTATAACGCAAGAGCCAGAAATGAGATGTGAAGACAGATGAACAAAAAAAAAAGCATATAGAGAGACAGAAATAAACCCAGAGCACACAGAAAATCAAGATATAAAGAGGTGTGTACTGAACCAACCAAATATCATTAAATAAGTCCTCATGACCATCCCATGTTTGGAAAAGAACACCTATCCGTCTTGCCAGGAAGAGCCTAACTCGATAATCAGGATCACGCAGCATCAAAAGCATTCTTTCAATCATTGTCTGTAGGAAACACACAAAACCAAACATACAACACAAGACTGAAACATGTTAAGAGTATAAAATAGTAGATGGGCCTTAAACTAATAGCTTAAGCTTTCACATGTTCTTTAACATGGTATCGAAGTCTTGTGAACTTATAGGCCACAAGTTCGAATCTTACAGCGACCCTAAGCATTCATGACATTAGTACTCTTCCCAATGCGGTAGACATGACTCCGAGCAGACCATCATTCAAAATAGATTTTAGCAGTTACTATATTTCGCCAACATGTAAAGACACCAACTGTGTGTTATATGCATGGCTGAACTTAAAAAATTATTATAACTCATGACAATTAATGAATGCATTTCACCCTTCCTTTAGGTCTTGCATCTCATGACAACTAGTTACAAACAGAACATAACAGTTTCTTCATACTTACAACAACACAGCAAATATTTCTTTTGCTGCATGGTTGTTCCTAGCCTTCAAGCAAATTTCATGCAAGCATACATATGTTATTAAATCTGTCCAGTGTATAAGACTGTAAAACTGTCTGGTTATGTTTCTGTAAATAATTACCTGTCCAATTTGAGGGTGGAGCAAGATGAAATTGCATATGCAATCAATCAGCTTAACACGTCCAAACCAGTCAAGAAGATCGACCTCAGCAACTTTATTGACAAGATCTCCAAGATGTACCAAGTTCTGCACAACGAAGGTGTAATTTTTTTGGGAAAAAAAGGTCCGTTACTTAATCAAGTCATGGAACTATCATTGCAATAATATTGCAGAATCAACACTGCTATGCTGCAAATACATTGTAAGCATGAAACCAGGCACATTTACAAGACACGCATAAACACATTAGGAGAAGGAAAAAGAAACAGTGCCTTCCCCATGCATGTGCAAAGAGCTTGTTTCAAGGTTACACGGCAGCAACTTCACCATCGGACAGAGATAGATCAGGTTTCCACCAAAAGATCAAGCCCAATAGTAATAATAACAATCACTACTATTTGGTGGAGTAAAAGGCTATCACTTAAGAATATGGTGTGCACAAACACATACATGCACCCATTAACTCCAAAGCTAAATCCTCATTTACAAATATATATAAAGTCTAGTTTGTTTCTCCCACTTTATCCTTGGAACTATCTCTACAAATGGCACTGTAAGAATAAAAAGTTCAGCACTCCAACCCCTCAAAGTTTTGCCAGCTTCAATTACCCACCTCATGCAAAATGCCTTTGATACAAACCCCTATATCCCCAAATGATAAAAGCACTTAGTTTACAAAATTGAATTATGGACATTTAAGAGCACCAGATTGACCAGAAAAATTAGAAAAAAAATTGTCCCAACCTTGAGCCCCTGACGTTACCACCTTCCTGTATAAATCAAAAGTACAGCTAAAAACAGATGTAGCACTAAGACCAAAGATTAGAACTCATGTTTCACATGTGAAGTATACCAACCCAATAAGATTGTATATAACAGGAAAATTTGGAATACCTGTTCAGGTTGACTTTCTTTCAAGGACAAGCCGAGGTGTTTATCCTTTTCATTGGTCTCCAGGGACAATAAGGTCATCAGCAAACCACAGACGGCAGCTAGTATATTAACACAGTCAAGCTTAAGACTTGCTTGCATCTTAATCATATTATTCATTAAACTGATCTGAGAAAAAGGAAAATATAGAAATTTGAATAATCAAACATGACAGACAAAAAAAGGCAAAAGGCTGTACATCTTGAAATTTTAACTATTTTATGAAACCAAATATTTGCAATTAACATAAAGTTATTTTCATACCAAGTCTGTGACCTTTACAGAAGATGACCAGTTAGGATGCTGGCAAAGATTATACAGAATATTTTCAGACACCTGAAAGCAGAAAATTGAGGGCAGAGTAAATTTTAACATTATCATTAACAAATGGCCAAGTAAAAACATACATCAGTGAACAGAGGAGTTATGTACCCTTGGATCACACTCCTTTCCCATGATTTCAAACAGAATATCCCATGTTGGAACATGCAAAACACAGAAAAAACTTGAAATAAGTGATATCATGCCCAATTTCCACTTCAGGACAGAGAAGGAAACGCCATTAGGAACATTGCCACCAACAGTCAAAATATCTACATCCTTAGAATCCTCATTGACATCCAATTCCATATCCACAATCCGACTTTCAGTGTTATCTAACAGAAAAGAACTTTGATCATGATTAGCCAACACAGATGAATCAGGTAGGATAACATCGGGTTGAAAACTCCTTGAATATTCTGAACATTCTAAATACATCTTAGTCAATGCCTTCAAAAGCCTCTCCATGGATTGCATTACTGCACCGTGAAATACAACATCCAGGGCATTCTGACCTCTCCGTTTGATGAAGATAGGAGAGCAAACAAAGCTTCTAAAAGAAACTAAAATACACCTTGTCCCTTCAAAAGCAGAGTTAGAGCTCAAACAACCAGGAGATCTATCATTTTCTTTATCCTGAACAGAAAGAACAGCATAATCCAGCAACTGTACCAAGCATTGAGCTATTTTGGAGAGAAATGATGAAACCTCTTCTCTTTGCCTGAAAGGAAACAGAGTACAAGAAGCAACATATAAGAAGCATAAAAGAGAGGAAAACGACAAAAAGAAAATGCAATCCGAAGTTCAAAACCTATTCAATGTCAAATAAACATCTGGACAAGTAGTTAATTTTTCAATGTTGTTGGTCGATCGGATATGTATTTTTAAAATTTAAGTTTTTATTTCAGTTGTTCTCCAATATGTGATGTTCTCTCTGACATCAAGGTGCAGGGAGAAAGAATCAAAATAGGAAGACTTCAACTGCATAGTGGTTAAACATTTTGGCATAAGCAGAACATGTTGACAACTATACAGTTCATACTACATGTTAGTGCGATGGGGAAAACCAAAAAAAGAAGAAAAAAATCAAGATGTGATGTGATATAGTGAAAAAATAGTAACTCTAATTCAATTAATAAATTTCTATACAAAAGTACATATTCCTATACGGAACATATTTGATAATTTTAAGGAAGCACTGAACATCACCTAAATTTAAAGGCAACCAACAGCATCAAGAAGGTTAAATCAAAGTTTAGTACAATGTAGATATGTAAATGAAACCTTGATGCAAACGACCCATATATTATATTAGATAGCAGGGCACATATAAAGAAGACATCTGATAGAGAACTCTTATCAATTGCCTTATCCCCTAGAATTCCAAGTATATATGTCTCCATTTCGTGCAGCAATGGCTCTCTTAACAGGCGTGGAAGACGTACGATATGGTGAAACTGAGATGGGGAAACCTAAAAGGGAAAAAAAGACAAAGTTGAAAGAATAGGAAAAAAGAAAACAAAGACATAGACCACATCTACAAACACATTTAAGCACACCTCAACGTTAGAACATAAATCGATTTTCGCTAGAACGTCCACGGAGCATTCAAATGGTTTTTGCAGACTTCCATGATCATGTTGTCCTGTCTAGAACCACAATCAGACTCCACACTATCGGTGGAAAACAACTATTTATGAGATTCAAAATACTGATGGTAAAAACAAAGACCTTAGTGCAGTCGTCCACAGTCCCGATACCATCAATAGAAGTGTGTAGACAAAGTGCTCTGTAATTATGTCTAAATGGAGAGCAACCAGCAGAAAGTGCATGAACAGCTGCCGGTAATAAAATTACTGTGTGCTCATTTAACATGGATGGCTCCTGTAAAAATGACATTGTTTGATGATAAATGGTATCAAAATACACAACCAATGGAATAAAAACTATAAAATAGCACAATTCATCGGTCACTTTACAAGTTATATTGCTTAAAAAGTGAAGACTAAACAACAGATAAAATAAATGATAGGAAAAAACATTATGGGATACAAAGACGTGCAAGAAAAAGCAATAGAAAAAATTTCTGCCTTATAAAATGATGCTTACTCGCCAAGAGGTACCACTCTTTCACTTGGAGTAACATTTTAAACTTCCCATGACTATTTTATGGAGGCAAATTGACATACTCACGAGACTAGTTACTATCACCATAACTTATACAGCTAAAACAAACGTGCAAGTAATATAAAAAGACCACATCCCCTATAGAGTTTACATGTGAATATAATGATGGATATTGAATAGTAGAAAAATATGTTTAGGGAACTAAATATAACTCATAGCACATGAATCTGAAAAAACCTTTAAATTCATACAACCCAGAACAGCTCTCAAGAGATTCTTCCTGAGATGTAAAGCGTCTTGAAGGTTTCCCTGCACAAATATTAACATATTAGATATAGCATGACAGAAACTGAACTACCATTTTTGACTCTTTAGGTCAAGTTTTAAATAAATACAATAGTCCTGTTCTGCATTGACATTACAATCCACAAAATGAAAACAATTTCAGACAGAGGTCACATGCCCAGCAGCATAAACAGGCTGGGCCAGCCCGCAAAGAGACTATCAATCTGACTTCTCTAGAACTGACTCTGATTCAAAACACGCTCAAACTGTTAAAATATGTTCTCTCACTGCTCTTTTTCTAGCTATTAGAAGATAACATGTTAATAAAGAGAGAAAGGAAGCACGTGAAAGGGGGCATTATTTCCTCATAAAGAGACATAAACACACATGTGGACCAAAAAGAAAAACAGCATCAGAACAGTCAACCAGTTCTTTTAATTTTTACTAAAGATGTGCACCTAAATATATACCCGAAGAAATAAGCAAAGAGTTGGCAAGAGAGGAAGCTCTATCCTACAAAAGATCAGCATCAGTAAACTGGCCCTGAATAACTATTACTACATGCTATTGAAAGAAGCCCTAAGATTTCAGTTCACTCACTTCTGTTCAAGCTTCACCAAAACAAGGCAACAAACGCAGCCCATCATAACTAAGCAGTTGTTCTGATGTTGAGTGGCATATTGATCATGTGTAAGAAGATGGAGATATTATAATGCAATCACTGAACCAATACAACAACTAAGTCTCTTGGTGTAAGTTAAGACAACATCATGCACCAGGCCCACTAATCCGTCAGTGGAATTTGTTTTACAATAACAAGATTCCATGCCTTCTAGACATTAAATTATTTATAGAGATGGAGAAAATGATAGAATCATGGTCATATACATTATTTGACAAGTATAAGAAAGTGGAAATGTATTAGGGAAAAGAAACAAGGATCAAGTGTCACCAAAGACACGTAATACACTAGCAGCATGTCTAAGACACGATGACGAAACAAAAACAACCTAAAAACACTGAATAAAGCACTTACTTGAGAACCCTTCCTTGAGAAGTAACATGAAATGAAATAAAGAACAGACCTGGATGGAAATTTTAAAAAAAAACATACAATTAGATAAAGCATTTAGATCATTGTACCAATATGTATTTCAGGTTCCTCAGAAAAACAAACACATAATGAGAAAAAGAAAACCGCAAAAAGTACAAAAATATTTGGTCCACTAGGAGGTCCAGATTCCAGAGGGAGCTCTCTGCTTTGGTTCCACCTTGAAACCATCTATAAGTACTACTGTTATTTTAAATATCTCCTTCCAATAAGAAAATGTTAAAACCATTGGGGTGTCCCCTTGATGTTCTAACAATTCTTGATTATGAGCACTTGATTATTTCAACAGACATACTCCACTTTCATAATAATACATCACAATTATGGTTTAGATGCATTTAGCATAAAGATCCATGGGGCCTAGTAGGAAGCACCATTCAGACATGGGCACAGCCGCACAAGATTGGTCATTTTAAAAAAGAATAGGATAGAGCACATTAACTTTTCAATTATATATGTAACAAATTGTATGAAGGTATCATTTCTAGTGGTACCAAATGAGAAGCAAGAATTCAAATAGATTTTTATACTTGTTATATGCATAAAATCTAGGTCAGAAAAGTAGAAGCAGATTTCTCTATTTTTTATTTTGAAAGAATAACAAAATATGATACAAGTGACCTTCCCCAGCACAGTTCCCCCCATGACATGCTGTAATTTGAGCATCATGCTTCCTAGAAGGCCACTACCAATAACATTTAAGAATCAAAAATATAAATTCCAAGGAAGTTTATTTGACACATAAGCATCTAAATCAGTGGTCAAGGATATTTCCATCTAGATCCCCCCGATCCTTCATGTCATATTAAATCGTGTTCCCCAAAAGCCAAGGGATAAATATTTTACGGTTGTTTAACAATATTGCTTAAAAACACCCATACAATGACAAGGCAACATTCAGAATGAATTCTATTGTGGGGCTGTTGTTTAATGGTAAATAAATTATATAAAGAAAAGCGGTACCCATGAATATATCCATCCATATGTCTACTTCTAAACAGAGACTTAGTATTTTATTTCAACCAACCTGGGCAGTAACATTCCTACACTGGGTGCTTCTGCTTTTATCCCATGAGTTTCTTATACTACCATGTTTCTCATAATATTGCAGTTCTTCAATCATCTCCGCTAAGGTAATATCTAGAATTCTTTGAGGTATACTCAATATTGTAAGCAAAAGCTTCAAACTCTCACTGGAAATTTTCACTGAGAATGCTTTTACGCCCATCCAAGCATTGAAATGGGTACTACATGTCTACTGGACTCAATCTTGTTTCTACTGAAGTCCAGAAGCAAGAACGGCATATCCAAGGAAATTACCTTAGCCAGAATAATGTGACATAAAATGACCTACTTTTTTTACAAAATCATAAGTTTAAGGTGCTGGGTGGATCAAGTGCAGCTCTGAAGTCACTCAAAGGCATGCATGAAAGAGGTTTGCCAAGAACTTATACTCTTCTGAGCATATGAAGAGACCACGGAAGATCTAAGAGGACTTTCTTCCCATTAGCACATAGTTGAAGTATAACCAACTTACAGTGACGGAGTTTGTTTGAATAGCCAAAGATCCCATACATCTTGAGGGACAGCACACATATTTATTTGATCCTGAAATAAATAAATAAAAATTGACTTAAAACTGAAAGGCATTTATAGAATAAGTATATAAAGTGGTGTGAATGGACAGTATAATGAAAAACCATATGTTAGTGCTCATTGAGGTGATTCATCCATAATCTAGAGAAGCATGCAATCTAGTTCTAGTAGTATAGAATATTATACTCACACTTGATATTAAGTTGCCAAGGAGTATTAGAGTAGCATCCACCTGCAAAAACACAGAACATTAAAAGCTACGCTTATTGTAACAAGCCAGAATGTTGAGTTAATTACCAGATTTCTTAAAATATCTTACAGATACATAGGAGCCATATCAATTTTAAACTAGAATTACTAAGAATGGAGACTGGATAAGTAGTACTGATGACGGAAAATATAATTATGTGCATGAAACTTACTACTGCTGTTACATTACTGAATATTGGTAATCCATGCATAACACAACTCCATATCAACTGCCAACCATGGTCAAACTGCAAAATTTCATCAAATTGTCATTTTAATGTACTCCTAAATAAGAGCAAAAACACTTGATAACAAAATAACATTCAAAACAATTTCTTCTTCTGCACTGCAATTAATTATGCATAAACAGTTTAACAAGATAAACCAGGCACAAAGGAAAAATAAAAATAAAGATTAGTACCATCTATCAAATATAATGCAGTATACCATGAACCCCCAGCATTCATCTATTACCTGTCCGGCAAATCATAGCATAACTATCAAGCATGAATTGCAAAATTTAGTGTTCATTATGATTATATAGTAGGATGATATTTATGAAGAATGCCCATTTATACCATGTAAACCGTTAACATTTTCAATCATGAGATAACAGCTATACCGTAACACAATCCCAGTTATTCAGTTGAATGAAGAGAAGAAATTTCTGAAGTGGTTATTTTTGGGAGCATTTCACATCACTAAAGATCAAAAGTAATAATATTACTAATCATAAAGGAATAATAGAAATGGTTATATAGAGAAAAATAAGATGCAACCAAATAGCCATCAAAACAGAATGCTAAGAAGATGAAGAAGCAAAACATCATAGAAAGGATAGACTAAAGTACTAAGCAGCATAGTAACAATGTCAGGAAAAAACATGTCAAAAATGCAGTGTGAGGGGAAATAAGACTTACCTCATTCAAAGTTAAAGATGACCTAAACGAAATCTCCATCCCTGCATCTGGAATGAGCATGACAAAAGAAAGTTCCTGCAAACTCCTGAATACAAGTAAATATAGAGATATGAGCTTTAAAGGGGAGAAGAGGAGGAGAAAATACCCTTTATAAGTAGTACTTAATTCTTATTTCTTTTCGATGTAGGTTTAATATCTCAACAGAAAGAATAAACAAATTGTGTCATGTTGTGTCCAACAAGACATTTAAACACGTCAATATTCAACAAGCACAGCAGTGACATGATACTACAAAGCTCTCAAAAACAAACCCTTTAAAATTAATTATTATGAAGTCCGATTACTAGGGACACATACCTCAAAGTCCACAGCAATCCATCATAAGCATGACCCATATTTGCATCATTCAAAATTCTGCAATATAATCCCAAAATCATTAATCCTATGATAGTGACACGTGACGAACCTTGGCACGATCTTTTAGCCAAAAAACAGTAAGGTTTGTAGGTGAAGCATGTTGATAAAGCTCAGTACTTAACTGAGCAAGAAGAATTATGACAACTTTATGTCATGCAGAAAAAAGTCCTTCATATTGACATGTAATTTAAAGTAATTTGTTAAAGGAACTAGGAAAATATTGGATAAAAACGTAATTGATCAAATTCCAGAGTGTGAAGTTGTAACACTTTAAATATAACAAGCTAAAACAAACTTGATTAAGACTAACATATGCAAAATTTCTTGCATGCTTACATGTCATTCGTGTGTAAGAACAATAGTACAGGTTAGAAATAGAAAGATATTTTCCCTAATCCCTATTCATAAGACAACCGAATGCAGTGATTTGTGTAATGCAAAATGATAATGTGTGTGTCATCCATATCAACAACATAGGTGAAATTGCTTACATGGTTTAATGTGCAAGAACAATGGACGAAGATAGAAATGAACAAGAAAGATATAGTTTCTTTATTTATAGTTCAACCCTACCAGTAATTTTTTCCACATAAAATGATAGCAGAGAGAGATCAAAGTGGCAGCTCCAACAATAACATGAAAATCCTTATTGATAACATGTCCCCATAGAATTACCTTTCAAAACTGGTATAAATGCCTTCAAACCAGTACATGAAAAGATCCTTACTAATACGAGTGTAGTAGTTACGGACAAGACAACAAAACACAGCATTCCTGTAATACAACCAACTTCACATAAATCTATTCCGACATGAAACAGAAAAAAAAGAAAAGACATTTCAATGCACGTGAATATTGGTACTGTGCATAAACTAATGAACAACTGCATAACTATATAATCATACTAGATACATTCCTAAGAACCCTGCACTGCATAAATATATTAATCATGAATTTATCATCCTTTCCCTGTCTTATACATGTTTAAAACAGACATGAAAAGACACAGAAACCACAGGCATAGAGCAAGTGAGCAACTAATAAAAAAATACATTTCAAACCAAAACCTAAATAATGAACTATGATCAGTGGTTAAATATTTATTTGCTTAGCTTATTCCAATGCTGGGATTGGGTTGGCTTGGCCATTTTATCAATCATATACAAATTGCGTGAAATGTCGAAATCATCTGAGGTCCATTGTTTTCAGGCAGAACCATAGCTTGGAACACTATATTTATTATCCACCCTACAAATTAGAGAAGTGGAAAACAAACAGAATTCATTTCAAACAAATACTGACTGAACAAAATAAATCATCAAACCTAAGACAATCAACTCATTCATGTCACGATGAATCCTAGCGGGCACAAATATCAGTTAAATGCCAATATGGATTGTACATAAAGTCAGGATTTAAATGGAGTTATCCATCCATAAGTATTGTATCTCACTCAAGCCGGTACTATTAGATTCTATTATATAAAGTTAAATTTTACCATAACCATTTCCCTTGCATGAGGGCTTCCCTTAGATGAGCAGCAGCACGTTCCTTCTTCACCCGTTTCTCAGTTGATGGTGCTTTACTCAATTTAACACATGCCTATGAATGAAATTATACCAACCAAAATCATGGGTCAGTCAGCAGCAGCAGAAATAATAAAGAAAAATACACAATATTTCATTAACTCTATTTCATTCAAGTGCAATGTCAAAACTACATCACAATGGAGTATTCTTATTATAAGAAGCGTACAGAGAAATCAAAATGCTGCAGTCTATCAATTTTGAAACATCAATAAGAGCATTATGCGCAAGCATTAATGGTAGTAATACATACAGTCTTTTACTAAATATACAGAAATCCCATATAAAAAAGAAAGGGAAGAGAGAGAAGATAGGATTAAACCAATTGCTTTTGAAAACCACCCCATGCAGCATAAAGCATCAAATACCTGATAGAAAACAAGTGCAGCAAGTTCCACCAAACTACCCAAAGAGCTACTCAATGTTCCAAATTTATCATCTTTGCCCACGTCACTCCTAAATCCACAAAACGTCTCATAGCCATACAAAGGACTTGCAACAAGAATAAATTAAATATGGAGAGAGTAAAAATAAAACGAGAAAACTAACCACAGCACACCATTGTTGGAACTCAACATATTACTTTGGTCAAGTTCCTTGCAGACCACATCCAAAAACTGTTCTACCAAAGAACTACCATCCTCAGCAGCTCTGGTCAGATTTAGCTGTAACCTTCCGTATAAAATAAGTGCATCCTGAATTTAAAAATATATACATATAAGTACATAAATCACTTGTAACAATGAAGATTTCTTAAATAAATTATAATTATATTTGGGGACACAAAATACAACACATAAGATGATCCAAAATGCATATCTAAGAAACCTTAAGACTCTTGTCATGGGTTGTCAGCCAATAACGGAAAACAAATGGCTGCACAGCATTATGGATCTCCAGGGACTGACAGCCCAAATTTGGGCCATCCTTTAACAAGTATGAATTGATACACTCTATGAGCTTGCGTGAAATCTTCCCCTCGTCCCTTAACATACAAGGAAACATGAAATGTACACATTATGACAAAAAACTTCCAAAGGTCAGCTTTCATGCAGAAAGAAGAATAAACTATATATGTACCTGACAGAAGAAAAAATCCCAACAACCCCCTTAACAATGTCATCTTTAAGATTATATGGGAAATCCCCTGGAGGGTTTTCTAAAAGTGACTGAAGTGTTAGGATGGAACGAAAGACCTCCTCCTTAGGATTATATTGATTATTATTCTTCTCACTTAAGCTAGTCTCCACCTTCTCCAAGTACAAAATGACAAAGCCTAGCCAGAGAAGATGGATTGTGAATCAGCAGTGGTGTTATTTAAAAATAGAAGAAAGTATGTCACAAGTTCAAATAATAACTCACTAGAATAAACGCGCTTCCTCATGTGAAAGCGATAATCTCTGATTGCTAAAAGATGCCGGAGTATGATTCCGTATTCTGACTGAAAGCTTGGAACATTGCTTAATATCTCCCAAATGTGATTAAAAAGTGGTTTAACCAGAGGCAATAGTGGAAACATCTTGCCTGGTAGGGAAATCAAGATGCAACAACACCAATTATGACTAACATTAGCTTCAGTCAAGCATGGAGCATGAGACCTCTATAAACAACCATGTCATTATGATGTTAACATAAACCTTTCTAGCCTAATCCCCCATCTTGTGTACCGGTAAGAATAAAAAGAAAATGTTTCACTACATGTTCAACTTATTTTTATCAGAAAATTAGAGTTTTACCTGTTAAAATTTTCTTTCATCTCCAAGGTTTGGGTGATACATCAAATCATTCACAAGTACAATTATTTTTCTCGTTCTATAGGCAGTCAGATTTTTATTATATCTTATTTTCATCTTCTTTTCATAAACCCTTGCTTTGCTTTGCTTTGCTTTGCTTTGACATAAAACAATTTGTTTTGTAAATAGTAAAACCATTTGCATTGTAATTATATTATAAAAATTAAAAAAAAAAACAAATATTTCAAAAGCTTTTAATCTGATCTAGAATATTATTAGAAAGGAAAACTATCCATGAAGATTCTTGATTCTTCAATTGAGCTCGGTGAAGCTAAAAGAAATAATTTCCAACCTCGCCAATTACAAATTTATGGGGTAACTAATTTTCCAATAAACAAACAGAACCAGCATGGAATAAGAATTCCAATCCCTTGCCTATTTTTTTCCATCTTAACAGATGGCTTAAACCAAGAACAGTGTTCATAAACATCATTTACTCAGAGAATTTTATTGATTAGTGAAATGTTTTGAAAAGTAACATTAGCTATCAATCCTTGCCTGAAAACTTGTCATCTTCTGCTCGTTGGATGGCAATTCGAATAGTTTTGGCCACATTTAACTTTGGGGCTCTGCGCTTGCTCGC
Source organism: California macrophylla (assembly GCA_036898065.1). Classification (NCBI taxonomy): domain Eukaryota; kingdom Viridiplantae; phylum Streptophyta; class Magnoliopsida; order Geraniales; family Geraniaceae; genus California; species California macrophylla. The sequence continues at coordinate 1,678 of JAYMTO010000051.1, read as the reverse complement.
GGATACCTCTGATGACACACATTGCATGAGCAATGAAATAAGAAACGGCCATGTCTCAGCTGCAGAGACAATCAGAATTCATCAACTCAATCACTGAAAATTATGTTCAAGCAAAGGACAATTTGTAAAAGTCAAAATGCAATTTGAATAGATACTGATCCTTACAATGAGGCATTTCGTTTGGTTTAAGCTTTGCAGTGTTCTGCCCTAGAAACTTACAAAATCGAACAGACCTTTCTCCTTCCAGCCATGTATTCAACAACTTTATTCCTTCCTACATACATGCAAACAAAAATCAACGTCTAACCGTAGTAGACATACATCTATTACCACAATTCACTGCACGGCTGTTAAAGCTATTTCACTCATTTCATCTTTCGATTTTCTTGCATTTTCTCGTTAACCAACCAGCATATCAGATGATGAAGCAGATGGCAGTATCCAACATTACAAATCCTCGTTCATTTTAAAGCATTTTCTCGAGAACAAACAGAGTACGGAAGGTAGAAGGTAGACGTTACGTCGCGAGCTTTGGCTTTATCGGAAGAGAGCTTGGAGACAATCTCCTGAACATCCCTCGAAGTGGCCATCGCGACCTTGTCGACGCCGTGGAGGGATTAGGGTTTCGCAGACGAACCGTTATGGCGCGAAAATAAGTGAGAGTGGAGACGCTGACTTGGGGAGACGACAGCAAAAGGACTCATTAACGAGCTGATGCGTGTTTTTATGCTGGACTGCAAATTTTGGATCGTCTAGACTTGCGCGAGAAGAGCCCGAGCTGAAGCTAATGAGTAATCAGAGTTACTCGGAATTTTTTTAGGCGTTGTGATATAATTAATGAGATAACCGTAAATTTGTGAAATGATTAGTTTTTTTATGCTGTGAAATTATTATTTTTAATATTTTATATATTAGTTTTAACGTCTTGTTACAAGATATCAACGGTTATCTCATTAAAACATATAAGTATTTTTTTTTTAAAGTATTTACGTGTTGTTAACACACAAAGTCGGGTTTTTTTTTGTAAATAACTATATATTTAACTAATTATAAAATAAATGTTTAATAATGATGAGAATAAAATTGTCAAATAATATTAAATCTGTTATGTAAATAGACAATCGAGACAGTGAACTGTAATATGACGAGACAGAGAGTTTTGAAGAAGAGAAGAGTCAATCTTATTCTGTTTTGTCTCTATCATCATCTACAACAGTCTTTATATATGTAGGCTAAGCGGTTACATGATCATGGGAAGTAAATGATAGACGTAGGTTACAAAAAATATGTAGGTTAGAAATATATTGGAGATAAACAGAGATTACAATAACAATAATTACATAACAATAATCTAATAATAATATAGTAAAAGAGAGAATATTTTATCTATTGTTAATCCTAGGGAAACAAGATTATAGGTTACAACATTTATATTGAAAATCTTTTATCAAAATCAACTTTTCCACTTATTTTGATTCTCTCTTTTAAAATTGTCTAGGTAAATTGTCGAATATTTTAAACCACTCCACAGTGGATGGACTGAATAAAATAGCCTACATCGACTATTTAAAAAATATTTGCTAAAAATTACTTCAAATAAAATCAGAAAGATTACATATCATCGTCCTCTAAAATCCTTAAGCACATTCGTATTTTTAATATTATACAAAGGGTATTC
>JAYMTO010000050.1:0-20348 GCA_036898065.1 California macrophylla | reverse complement strand
ACATTTACAATCATTTTTCTTATTCTTTTCACTTTTCACTCACACCAACAATATTTATGTAAATATCAATTTTATTAATAAAAGCATGCAATTTCAGTTTTGTTTACTATCAAATAATTTTGGTTCCAAATATCTATGCACAATCAACTCCGCGCCGATTTAGTAGAACATATATGACATTTCGATTTAATTTGCGTCAATTTGTATCGAATAATTCTTTTTACATCGAATATGCTACATGTAGTCGATATAGATGATAAGATCGGTGATTTTCACTGTGGACATCGACGATTTGATAGACGATATGAGGAGAGAGAAAACTGATTTTGACATATAATCAATGAATCGACGTTAGTTTTAATCTTTATACTCGTGATTAGATTAAAATTATCGCTTTGTTGCTAGTAAAAAAAATATATCAATGAAAACTGATTAACTATTTGACTCTTTAATCTAGTGACGCGAACTCTTGAGTATAAAAATATTATACTTCTAAATAAAATAATATACTAACTCCCTGGTTCAGAGAAAAGAAGAGCAGTTAGATCAATTAATTTCTTTGTTTATTACTATTTATTTTTATTGAACTTGAAACAGTTTGATTTTGCTGTCACACTACACAGCCACAAGCACTTAACACTAACAAAGATTCTAGAAAGCAACCCTCAGGTCAAAATAATGAAAAACAAATCAACATCTGATGCTATTTCCAATCGAAAGTCTTATAATTAACAAGGAAATAATCATATCAATCAAGAACAATACAATCACATTCCTAACCATTTTAGTCGTTTCTCGTACTATCATTATCATGAACATAAATGGTCGTTCTCATTCTCAATAGTCCATTATGACCAAAAGCCAAATCACATAGTAATGGAGAGAATGTTGTACAGATAACTAAGATATATATAATCACAGGTGCTTTAAGCAGCTGCTTTGTCAGTTAAATAATTAACCTCATAAGCCAACAAATTCAGCGGTATCAGTTTCATAAATCCAATATCTACCAGGCAAAATAGCAAGGCGTCGATCGTTATTTTGCTCTAACCAGGACACACTAGAGTTGATCAATGTCATGTCATTGGTACTGAAATGTCGTTTGAGATGCTACTTGAATGACAATGTATGTGCACTTACAAAGCTTGGGTTTGCTTTATGCTTATAAGCAAGATGGTGATGATTTTTGCACCAAAAACTTCAAACCAAACGAATACTAAGTTGTTGAATTTGACAGAAAACATTGTTGTATGTTCCGTGTTAAGATGTTCTGGTTCAGGGGACAGTTTATGGTGGCGTTAAAATAGTATGAAACAAATATTGCAATAATAATAATAATAATATGTTAAACAGAACACCTTACACTATAATTGTTAGCTATGTTACAGAATGAGCCTCCAGTTACCTAATAATAGATGGAAAGGCAATGAATGTGCAAAACAGTGGGAACATGAATTCTGCCATCCGAATTGCCATTAATCTACAGTCTTCTCTTACTTGAGGACTTGGTTGAGCTTGACGAGCTCCTGGTTACTGAGGTGCTGCCCAAGGCGGGTTTTCTAGCACCTGAACAAACCATGAGAAAGAACCAACAAGATAAGATATACAGCAAAAACAAGAGAATATCATTTGGCACATGACTATTTGTGTCTCACTCACATTCTAAATATGAAGGTGGATGCACTTACTTGACGAGCTTTTAGCCAATGATTGGCGAGACTTGGTTTGCTCCAGCTTTGGTTGGAACTTTGGAAGTTTAGATGGTATTCTAGATGGATCGGTGGACAGTGCATTAGGTGGAGCACTGTTAGACGGTCTCAGAGAAGCTGGTGTATCCAATGGCCCGTTGGATCTGCATCGACCATACAAATACAATGACAAGTCAGGCATATGATTTAATACCTCGATGTAGATTTGTCTAATGAAAGCGTACATCAAACCACAACAAGTGAACATCAATTAAAACAGATAACAGCCAAATATCATAGATAATATCCCAGACACAAAGCAAAGACTGAAAAGTAATTATGCACCAGCAGGAAGTAATTTTACGGATAAAAATAACTTCAACTGATGTGTGTTGAGGAGGGTTGTGTTCATGCATCAGTTTCAGGTAATCCAATTCTTTTTTCTTTTCTTTTTTTGTATCTCTGTTTGAAATGGATGACTATTCCACAGTTTTAGATGCATATCAAATAGTATGGAGAGGTAGTACTTTCTACTGCAACATAACTACAATATACCTAAGCAAATACTTCAAACAGCATAAAAACCTCAAGGAAAGGGAAAGACTCACTTATCTGTGTTGTCAACTGGTTTGTTGACTTCAGGGAACAGAGTGAACTCCACGACACCACTGCCTATGGAATCAGTTTCTGTTGCCATAGAAAGAACACCATCAGATATGTCACTTAGTCTCTCTTCAGAATCTCCATTTCCAAAGCCTAAGAGATCATTGTCTTCATTAATATTTTGACTGGCAGCACAACTTTGACCAACATCTCCTGTACAAAGCTTCGACTGCAGGAAAAGCTGTCTGTTCCTATAATCATCTATTGACTGTTGAGAGCCAGCTTCAGATGGCTTATCACTCTGCTCTGAGCAGTTGTCCATGTCAGAAGCTGCTCTCTCCAGATATCCTGAGACTTTCCCAGAAGACATTGTTCCGCTTGCTCGAAGAAGCCCCACAGAATGTCTTCTGGGAGATGTAGGCCTATACCTCAGTGAGCTAATACCACGCTTCTCACCATTAGCCTTGGGTTGCTGCAAGCGCTCAATCTTTTCATCTTTCTTTGCAACTGCTTCCTTCAGGGTTGCCACCTGCAAGATCCAGCAAAACATCAATAAGATGATAACTGATTAAATCAGATTCAATTAGTTTGGCCAAACTTGTTCCTTTTGACAATCGATTGCTTCTACATTCACTTAATTTATGATACGGTATAACATAACACAGGATGTGAAACAAGGAAAGGATGTTCTATCTTCGTGACATTACTTACAGCACATCAATAAAGGTCAAAAAGGCTAATATAAGCTATGCAAATAGGTCTATCAAGTCCAGTATAAACCACTCAAAGAAAAGCTATTTCAGCCAAAGCAACAGTATTTACTAGATGGAATCTAGAGCAAAGGAACACATTTGCATGGAAAAATAAATCAACCTGTTCCATAAGTTCTTTAACATCTCTTCCCTCTTTATTGCTCCTTGCTGCGCCTAACTCAACACCAGAGACCCTCTCAGCAAATTTTAAAGTGCTTATAGTTTCAGAGTAGGACTCTACATCAGGATTCAGCTGCACAAACATAAGGGTCTTTGCTTGACCACCTGATCATAGAAAGAAATCATGTGGAGTCAATCCAACAGAGATACTAAATGATACATATCCATACATACAATCTGATAGCGCACATCAGACTCGGAAGAGCTTGAATCATTTCACTCTTACAGCACACAAATAGAACATTACCCAAAGAACTTTGAAGGACTTGAGTCAGTTTACTATTCCTATATGGCACATGCAGATTCTTCTGTGCTAGAGCAAATATAACATCTCCTAGAGCTGAGAGCGATTTGTTTATGTGTTGTGCCTCCTTAAGTCTGTCTCCAGTTGCTTCAGATCGATCTACTCTTTCACTCCCAGCGAGATCCACCAAATGTAGACTACCACGCAAGACTGTATCAGTCTTTAAGTCCACGCCACGGACATGAACAGTGAGAATACTGCAACATAAATTCAATAATAATGTGTCGGTAATGGAACTAATTCAAGGAAAAGATAATGAATGAAAATGAAACCGAAAGGACAACCTGTGAGATCGGCTACTTCGATCATTCAGGGCAGTGGCACCCACAGCTCTATTCATCAAGCCAACGTGCATCAATTCTAGAACATCAGAGGTAGAATTCACTGGGTGCATGCTTGCATTAGGGACAGCTAACCCATTTGGTTGGGTGGTATTCCAAATCCCAAGTGTGTGGAAGTCAAAGGAAACAGAACACTCTATATAGATAACAACATTCTAACACAAATATACCATATAAAGAGTGCATAGGGAATGAAAAATATAATTAGTTCAGAGCTTCATATCAAGCTGGGGATTTAACCCCGATTATAAGCAAAGATCGTTAGCACACAAAAATATGAAGGATATCTTTTTTGAGAAATGTCATTAGAGAGGAGGTCACGGACTTGTTCATTATATATCTCCACCATTTGGACTCCAATTTCGTATAAGATGGAGCTTCTCCTGCTTTGAGAAATTTGGAAAAGGTCATTTAAAGCTCGATAGTTGACTCCCCAATCCTCTTTCGACGATATACTAGGTCCACTCTAGTACAAAAACAGTAAAGAAAATGCATAAGACACATTTGCAAAATCTAACAAAAACATTTAAGGAATAGATGATAAGTGACGTACCATAGTATATGTCTTTCCTGAACCAGTTTGACCATAAGCAAAGATACAAACATTGTATCCATCAAGAACAGACCGAATTAATGGTTGAGTATCTAGGAATACCTCCTCTGCCAAAATATTATATTGTTGAGCATAAGTTCATAACAGAAGTATGTTTCCTTATAATACAATGCAAACTAAAGTAAAATGCTAACAAAGACCAAAAACTTTAAACAATGTTCTATTTGACTAGAAAGAAAAGCAAACCTTGAGTAGCTGTAGAACCAAAAACCTTATTGAACTTGAATAGTCTACGGTTGTCTTTTCCATGTTTTAAGGGATTCACAACAACCAGTTCACCATCCTCGCCAATGTATTCAATGGTGGTCTGTTTTCCTTTTTTCCCGGGAAGAAAGGGTCTTATCCGACAGTAAACCCTAATATTTCCTGTTCCCAAAAAGTAATTTAACAGTAAAATCCAAGGTTCAAACCTAGTAGATGACGGATCACTGAGCAAAAAGAAAACACACCTTTCAAATCTTGAACTTCATTGTATAGTTTCCTATTTTCTGCAAGAACTAGATGGTAATTTTCAGCCGCATCTGCTAAACCTTTAAGGTTCACTCCTGTTTAGTAGAACATTGCATTACAAGAGAGCTCTTGACGATGGGAGACTTGAAGCAAAACTAGAGACTAATGAGAACAAATAACAAGAAACCAGTCCTACCCAAGTTATAAAATTCCTCTGAGTAACTCCTTTTTGTCTTCAAGACGTCATGTTTAATGGACTCAGAAACCACCCTCAATTCCTACGTAGCATGAAGTTTGTGTTACATAGTTAAGTATCAAAGTAGTTTGTAATGATAAACAAGAGAATAAGGCAAACCTGTAACGCTCCACACTGAAGACCTAAGAATCTTTGGTAGGTGCATTCCTTCTTTTGCCATCTCTGATATTTGGATTCAGAATGTGCTTCTAGTTCTTTCACCTTGTTTATTGAATCTGTAAGAAGGAGCTCGAGTTCATTGATCTTCTTCTCTAACTCAGTCTTGGTTTCCTTAGATTGTGCTTCTAGTTGAGAGCAGAATCTTTCATGAGTCTTTTTAGTCATTTCTAGTTCTTGTTTAAGTGCTGAAATTTCTATTTCACTCTGAGCCTTCTCTTTCTTTAATCTAACCACATCTTGTTCTTCATTTTTGTTAATTTCTTCTAGTCTGCTATTCTGAATCTGTAAACCGAAGGATGCATAAAATAGCAGAGCAGTGTAAGAGGTACAGAAAATGAAGGATCGTTAATAAGAAACATGGTTACTAATGATTGCAATAGTACCTTAGCCAGTTGAAGCTGGTTCAGAACAACCTATTCAAAACAGTTCAACAATTCAGGTAGATTTTTATAAGACATTAACAATAAACCAAAAGGGGCACACACCCAAAACTATCACTTAAAACACCTCATGTTCATCATTAGTCCCTGCTGCAAGGGTTTCTAGCAGTCTTATTTTTAATTGATACTTCTCTTCCCGGCCCTTATAGAGATTGCCTTGCTGCAGGAATGAAACAATTTAAACATCAAATGTTCATGAGAGACAATAAGACAATATTCTCAAGCAAAATAGGCCTTCAAATAATTTACAGTTTTCAGGCTTTCCGCTTGAGTTGCTAAGCGTCGCTCAATAATTTGCACAACTTTTCTCAACAGACATGCAACACGCTGCATACAAAGTAACAGATGCTCAAATTAGAAAGTTTAGGTAAAAAAGGAATAGAATGTAAGTAAATAGTTATTGATGTATCATCTCACTGTCATACATTAGGAACATCCCCACTCTTTTTCTCAAGGTATTCCTCAAAGATTTCATGCACTATGTTTAGAAGTAATTGAGTTGAGACGGACTGCACAAAATAATACAAAAAATAACCACAAGTGACGTGTTAGAATTAACATTTGATAAATATGTTAAGCATGTAGAGCTGGCATTAGAGATTTAACACTGAAGTAACTTTATAAATAGGAGGTGTAATAATTCAGTGCGATAATCAACAGAATTCTTCCATTTACCAGCTTCTCATCATGAAAATATAATAATGTCAATTTTTGTTAATTGATTGTAAGTTAGGAGAAATTAAGAACCTTTCAAATAAACTTACATCTAAATTATCTATTTTCATTGATTCCAATATCTTAGCATGAGAAAGGTCGCCATAAGATTCTTGCTTCAACTGCAGCACCTCAAGTTCCTTATTCTGTAATTTGAAATTCATTGGATTTCGATTGTCTTCTCCACGTGTTGGTACATCCCCCGAGTACCTATCAGTTCCGTCTAGATGTTCTACATTTGAGAGGCTCCATCTCTTTCTTGTGTGATCTTGAATGTTCTCACCCTCAGCATTCAAATTGAAACATGATCTTAATGCCAAGAGACACTTCAAAACTGGTACCATGGAACCCTGCAGGTATCCCGACCCCCGGTCAAACGAGGACAAAGGAAATAGAGATGAAAATGATAGGAATATACTATTACACGGCCTGGAGCTGCAACTTGTGCATGCCAACTTACCAAGTATAGGTGCAAGCCAGCTTCAGTCAGACAATTTGGCATAAATTCAAATCCAAATTGTAGATAGATTCCCAAATTAAGGAAACTAAATAGCTATGAAATTATCCCGTAAGACATTCTTCGGCCCAAGTAGAGGTCAAAATTAATTCTTGACGGGAGGTTCACCAATCATTACATTTGAGATTCCTTCAAATTTGGTGCATGAGAAACCAGAAACGTTGGGGGCTATATCTTAATACGATCAATTTACCTAATATATGGACCCTGACCAAAACTGACCCCCAGGTTTCACCTTAGACCCCTAAGATTATACTAGATCTGCAAAAGGCTTCCTTTTTAGAATATGCAAGTTGTATAGCTGATGTCATTAGGAATAGATTGTTGTATAGACAACACAAAAACTCTTTTATTACCTTCTCCAGATCTGAACTCTCGAATTTTGGCAATGCCATTTCATCCATAGCTACCAGAAACCTTTCAACATTTCCCAGACTGGGCTCAGAACTGCCTACCTGAGTGGGAGAGAAAAAAAGGAAATGATGGATGATCTAATGAAAATGGAATTCAAAAGAAAGTTCCAATTTTCAGGTTTGAATAGCAAAAAATAACAACAGGATAAAAGAGAAAAGCCTTGCAATTGTAAAATAATGAAGTGGCATACAGAAAGAGAAGGAAAAGAATCCAACCATTGCAATTGAACCAGGACTCAGCCTGTCCAAAATGGCACATAAAACACTACCATCAAGCAAGTATGCCCTCAATTCCTCTTCTGAATCCAATGGAAAAGTCACACCAGCATGTATACTGTTAAACCACTCAGCCATATGCGCTATCTGGTTACCTAATAATATAAACCAAAGTTTCAAGATACGAAAATGATCATGAGCCTGTTTGAACAAAACTACATAAGCATATCTGAACATGTGTGCAACTGCCTAAGGAGAAAAGGAGATAATAATTTACCTTCCACAAATTCTTTAAAAATTTCTTTTTGTTTATCATCTCGACTACTAGCATCATTTGCACTGTCAACTTTTCCATTTTCACTTCTGTGCAATCCTGAGTGGATATTCATGAGGGTATGCTGAGGAAATAACTCAATCTCCTTGATCTCTTGTTAACTCTACACAAATCAAAGCACCGACCAAAACCCTAAACAGAAAGAGTGCAAAATATCATTCACATTATCACATTTGAAACACAGTCAATAGCATCAAAAGTCACCACTTTCACCCAGTAAAAGTAGTAGGGAAAATTGGTTAAATGCATATTTCATAAAATTAAAATAAGTAGAATTCCATAACAATTCAAGGAGCCATCAATACCACTTCAATCCCACCTCAAATAGCATTATCACACGAGATAGTGCTCGAAATTAACCCCCTCCAAATCTCCAAAAAAAGTACGAATTTTGAATTTTGAACTCAATCAGCTAATATACAGTGCTTCAGATGATCCACGATGGTTGAGAAACAGAATATGGTAGCTGAAAAATAAAGCAAAAACCAAAAATTCCAAACTTGCTCATTCATACCTAAAATCCTAGCACAGTTACATTTTCAGAATAACTCAAATTCGCATTTTCCCCCATTTTCCCAGCTGCCAAACAAATGCCAACGCGGGTACATAACAAAATTCAAAAGGCACCATAAACCCAAAACCTCATAATATCCTCTCTGTGTGGAAAATAACAAACAGATACACAATTCGAGGCTGAGAACTTAGAAGCAAAACCAAATTTGGGCAGCAGATCCACACAAAAAACCCTAGATTTAACCCAAATAAGAAATGTAAGGTGAAAATGAGGGCAAAAGCACGGACCTGAAGAAACTGGAGAAGGAGAGACTCGTGAAGATCTCCGAGCTGCGAAGCTATCCGAGTCTGAATCAGCTGGGTTACCGTGAGTGCAGAGAAAGCAATGCGAATGCGGCCGATCTGCCTTCAAAACGGCGTCGCTCCCGTCGTCTCCTCCGTCCGAGAAAGTGCAGTGTCCTGAAATCTTCGGAGAAGGGAAATTTAGAGAAAATTGATCAACGGAGAGGATTGGATCAGTATTTGTTTGTAATTTTAATTTATTATTAAATAACGTATATTGGTTTTGATTAATTACAAATTTGACCTTCCCGCCTTGTTATGATTGTTGTGTTCGTTTAGATTTGCATGTCACGTACTTAAAGCGCGTGTGGAGGTTAACAAGACTCGGTTGCTGAATTGTCAACATCCGATTGGCTGAGATAGGACGGCAACCGAAAAATTAGGGAAAAGGACAATCACTGTTGTCTTTATTGATATGCAATAAACTTTCAATTTGGGTAGCTATTGATTGGTTTTATTACTATAAATGTGTTCCATAAATCCCATGTATATTTTTCGTGCAATGTGTCTAGTTTTGAAAAAAGGTTCGAATTTTATCTCTGTGAGGTTTCTCTGCACTTTCATTTTGTCTTAAATGCATTTAATTAATAGTGTGATGGGTTTGTCTTCATCTTAATAACAAAGAATTAATAATTTATAGAATACTCACCAATGAATCAAAAAATAAAAAGAGAATCACGTGAAAAAATCATATGTAATCACGTGATTTGAGCTACTTTTTAGAAGGCCCACCACCCACATTCCTTAAGAGCAATCAAAACACCCAAAACGGCCCATTTTCCCCCAATACGAGGTTCCAAAAAGAATTGTAAAACTTTCGCCGTTGCCGGGGATCGAACCCGGGTCACCCGCGTGACAGGCGGGAATACTTACCACTATACTACAACGACCTTGTTAACTGTTTAGATTAATTAAAATATTTTCATCTAAAATCCAATATCAATATCAACAATATTACAAGGGGCAGACATTAAAGTCAAAAACTGTAGAAACTAAGTTATGAGCTTATTAAAATAAACAATCGATTCTTATTAATTATATTATGGAGTTGAGTCCTTTCATGCCCTCCACAAGTATATGAAAATTGCCTAGTCATATATGTGTTACACTTGAATACATATAGCACAACAAAAATTATACTGTGACACTGACAAATTTATGAACCAAGCTTACCGGACCATATATGACATGGTGCACACTCTTTGCTTGTCGGTACTTTCACTCAAAGCAGCACCGATATCAGGACTCTACATTGGTGAGCTCAGATCAAGCTTCCGACCTACCAGCTCTTAGCTCTTCTGTCTCTATACTCATATAGCAGTTTCTGGACAGGGTTACATCAGCTAAAGTGCTTTTAGATTCCTACTCTTTTTCCGATGCCATCACACACTGAAGAATGTCAGCTATGTAGTTTTCTTGAAGATGATGACGCCGATGATAGTGGTGATGAATCAGATTGTGCAGGGATTGAGGTTGCATTACCTACAATGATTGGTTGGCCCTGGATTCTTTGGCCATTACTTTGTTGTACACCCAGAGAAAACAAACTCTTGAAAAATTCATACGATGAAAAGAAGAGTGCTCCTTGGGACATATACATAACCAATCTCGGGACTAACCCCCTGTTCACACAAAGAACAATGATCATTCTTCTAAACAAATCGAAGTTGTTGGCAACAGCTGAGCAAAACAAATACTTCCTAGTTGAAAATAGAATAGTTATCATTATTGACTGATACATATCACATTCAGAAAGAAAAAAATTCCGATCACAGACTTGTTGAAAGACTATCCTGGGCCCCTAGAAGTTCATTATGTTCTGGCAATTCCTCACGTCCCCAAAGAACTGGTTTTCTGATAGGTTTCTGAACCATTTACAAAACAGTTTAGCGAATGAAGTTATTTCTTTACGAGTAGACCTATGCCCAATGATGTCTCAGAAACCTTAGTGTTCCATAAGAGAACATTTCTTCTGAATTGTACACACGAGATATAAAATAAACATACCTGTAGAGGCCCTTCAGACCTTCCTGCTTGCCTATTTCTTGTAGGGCATGAAACACGTTATTATATTGGCTCGTAGATCCAGGAATCTGCATGATATGCACCTCATAAGGCAGACAAAATTAACCTACTCTGTGATCATCACTGAGTCACAAGTATAAAAATAAGATAAATTAATAAGCATAGCTCAGCTGCAGAGTTAATGCTAAACTCCACTCATTCTTGCAAACAATGGCTTGAGGTCTAGCCCGATCACAACAGGTAGAGCGGAAGTATTTAGTATCACGGAATTCGTGAGTGGTTGGAAATCTATGCACATCATGATCAATGTCACTTGAGATCTATTCTAGCCTCAATATTATACTTGCTATTACACTAACTAAGGATTTCTTAGCACGGCTCTATTCTTCTCTGTGAGACATACTCAGCAAGCTAGTTTAGACAGACTGCGTGCTAATCTGATCAATAATGTGAGCAATTCATTTATTTAACACTGACCAAGTAAATCCTTCTTTTTTCCAACTCACAAGGTCATCTAACGCAATAGATCATACACTGGGCTTTAGAAAACACTACAATCTACAAACCTGTGTCTGCAATCTTGTTTTCACCACATCAAAAGGAGTTGTGCATAAAGCAGCAGTAGATCCAGCAAGTCCTCCACACAAGAGCTGCATACATAGAAGAACCTGGTCATATCCTATACAGGAGTTGTTTCCATTCAGTTTCTAGAAAACTAGATTATCATAGGAACAATACTTGGAAATAAATAAATGAGGACAGTATTGAGCAGCAGCAAACTAACCGTTTGTAATGCACTTGGTTGAGCATTAGGTTGCTGTGACGCCAACATTAATTGTTTCAGGCTTTCATACATGTAAAACTGCACAGATGGAAAAGATAGTTTTTGAATTACATGCTTAAGTAGTCAGGAGAATTGATATAAAGCAAGGGACAAAAGGTTAAAGTTTATGAATTTTTAGATCAAAACTTGCCCAGCGTTATATAACATGAACACTGACACTTCTATCATCATTTAGAGCCATACATGGCGCATCTTTTGGTCTTAGATATACACCTTAAGTTAACCTTTAATTGCTCAGAACTTGATAATCATTCCAGCAAGTAAACCTCCATCATAATGTAGATGTAACTAACCTTGATAATTGAGTGTGGCACATTCCTGCAAAGTACAGCTCCCCACCCAGCATATAATGAAGGCAAACCACCCTTTCCAATAATTCCAACCAAAGCATTCCTGCAAAGACAAATCAGATATTAACATGGAAGAAGCACATGTAGGAAACAATGTCTCATACATGGAGTCGATTTTCTTTTCTTGCATATATGCCTATATTGGCAAACATGCTACAGAAATTATCCGAATAAAACAAAAATTGCAATACCTCTTAGAAACAAAACAAACACAAATGAAACTGAATAAATGTAAAGGTTAATGTCCTCATCGCCTAACATAATGCATAGTGTGAAGTGAGTAACATTGAACTTGTCATATTACTTATATTTAGAAAGACCCTCCCCAGGGTAGTAAATGCTTACCAGCAATTATGATAGTGAGAACCAACTTGCATCTGCTGCTTTATCCGCTCACTGGGAGTAAAAATAAAGGAAGTAGCAATGCTTGCGCAACCACCTGCCATGCAATGAGCTAAAGAGTAGTACTCCTGCAGGAAGAAGATAATTAAAAATTACAGAATAGCCAACTAAAAACTAAGAACATGCTATTTCCTTTACCCTTCTCCACAAAGCAGTAGCAAGTGAGAGAAAGAGAGGTTAAACAAGGGAAAATATAGGATGCGAAGTAAAAGATTAAAATTACCTTAGGTAAAAGAGGAAGCAGGGCCCCTTTAACTGATTCATATGTGAAAGTGTAGATTGCAGAAATAGGAGCTGAAGATGCAATATTACTAGTAAACCCACGATACAAGCCGGTTAAACCTGTAAAAAGCATGTCAATTAATTCCCAAAAGGGCACTGTTCATATGGTGAAATCGCGGTGTTTGATTTTCCAAGACAAAGCAGTTCCAAATTGAGATTTTTAGTTGTTATAAAACATACCTCTTTCAGACACAATAGATCTTCCAATGTAACATATGGACTTCTGTTCTGCCCGACAGGATTGAATGACTGTCTTAACTGTATCAACTGGATGTAGACAAAGGCTAACACATATACCAGCCAATGCCCCTGCAAAAGCATGCTCTTGCTTAGCAAGAGTATACTGAGGTTTTTCACATGTGGTTGAACACATTTCAGTGCTTGGTTCCTCCTTCATGACAGACTTCCCATATTGTTTGCTTTCATTCTCAAGCAGTTCGCCATCGCTCTTATCATGTTGACATTCTTTGAATGCACTAGTACCGGAAGCTAGAAGACTAACATGGTAATCTGCATATAGGCCAGATTTTGGAGTGCTTAAAGCGCTAGAAAATGCCTTATGATTTTGGGTGGCACTGAGAGAATAATCTGAATAAAGACTGGTTGATTTCGTATCCATTGCCAACTTTGAACTATCAGATGTTGATGAATCTTTAGCTTTGATTAAATCAGGATGACAGTCAGCATTCCCAGCAGCCAAGTTCTTTGCAGATTGTGTTTTATCTCCTGGAATCAAGAATTCAGCATTCCTAGTGCCCAGGTTCTTTGCAGAGTGAGTTTTATCTCTTGAAAGACATCCTTCCATAGAGCTGATTGTATCTCCTAGAATTTTGTCTTCACCATTTCTCTTGTTCTCAACTTTTGTGGTTTTGACCAAGAATTTTGTTCCTGTTGGAATCACGTGACTCAGCCATCCATATATGTTATCCAACTCATATGATATTCTTGCAACCCCCCTTCCTTTCCAATAGTCATCAGGCAAGTAGGTAAACCTCTGCAAGGTTGGATGTATGTAGTTCTCTCTACACAATTCAAAGACGGATGCCTTCTGAGTCACCTTATGGGACTGTAAACTTGGCTGCACCATATGTGAACAATGGTCACCAGCTCTTAAATCAACACGAAAACACTTACTATCAGCTGAAGTAGGAGCTCGGTCATTTACTTCCAGATCAAGATTGCCCAAGCTATTCTCTCTCGGGAGGCCCTTGTTATTGTTAATTGGGATTCTATTAGTTTTAAGTATAGAAAGTGGATCCACGCGATCCCATATCTGACCAACTGCTGAGATGAGCTCAGCAGTACTCAGTATCTCAACCGACTTGGGTTCCACTATCTCACTGTTTTGCTTATGTTTATTAGAGATAGGAGGGGCACATTCTTGACGAACAAAATCAGCAAGCTCGGGGGATGCACCTTTAACTGCATTGCCCCTGTATTTGATGGAAGGTTGACGATCGTTAGTTTTGGACTGCTTTTTACTCTCTGTCATCTTCTCAAATCAACTATTGCCTTGAAAAGGCAGGCAGCAGAACAATATCTTGATAAATCACTAACTGCAAATAGGAAGTACAGATTAAATTATCTTAAATGCAAATAACAACATATCTCAAGAAGCCGATTAGTCTATAGAATTTATTCTGCTACCCAAACCAAGCGAGGTGGATAACTTTTACGTTAAATGATGATCAACACCAACTAAACTTCATTAGCAGTTACCCTTCCAACTTACATAATGGAGAAATTAAATGTCAAACTGTAAAATGTACAATTTTAGTTTTTTGAGGATAAGGAAATAATATTTAGAAGCTTTAACGATTTGTAATGGACCAAGCGTTAGTGCATTATGTAGCACTTATCATTAGAAAAGCACTTATCAAAAGGAAGCACGAAATAGTAAATCAAATCAAAGGAAAAGATTCCAGATTTTATAAAATTTAGATTCAGTTGCAATACAAGTGCTTAGTATATAATTCAGATTCTAAAACCATTCATCCTTCAAAACACAACCAACTCCGGCAACAAGTTTACAATTTTAGAGAAATAAAAGAAAAATGCATTTTCAACTAATCTACAAAACTGGATCAAATAATCTAACAAGAACAAACAAATTAAGAAAATAAAGACAGGCACTAAATTCCTTTACCGGTTAACTATTCCCCATCTCTATTCATGGAGATTGACTGAGAAGCTTGCATGTTGATGCGCTCCAATATACAAAAACAGATGAAATTCATCGGGGATGCAAAACTCCTAAAATTGAAAAGCAAATTCAACAATTAGGCAGTGCTTGACATTGATCCAATTAGAACTCAGTAGCTACTGGTCAAAATAACGTATAAGCCTACAGATCTCGTACATATAATCATGGATGGCTCCGGCCAACTCTTTTTCTCATTTTCTCAGCAGCCAAACAGAAAATTGCACCAGATGAAACAAAAAGCACATATAGCATCACAGAGAAGTAACAAAAAAATCGCAAGTTTCAGAGAAAACAAACCTCGGCAAATTCGACTTCTGACTAACCGACGGCGGATTCTGCCGGCTCCTGTGGCTCATTTTTCCGAGAAGAAGGAGTGAGCTTAGCGGGAAAGGTGGGGTTTAAGAATGGGGCTCGTATTAGCATAAATTCAAACTATGCTTAGCGAAATGCCGAGTAAAATCCAGTGTGGAGCACAGTATCGAACTTCAATCATTTGTCGGAGGCAATCGATGGTGATTACCTGATTCTGACTCTGCATCCCTTGATTGGATTAGACGGTCGAGATTGAGTGACACGTGCGGTTGCAGATTTTGTTCTGGTCGCCGTTGCAAGAAAATCATTAGTCATCTTTTTGCCAACCGCAGTCACACACACACACTCACTAAGATTGGGAACACTCAAAACTAGCATGATTTCAACTAACAGGATTCCACTTGATATGAATAAATTTAAAATTAAAACGGCCATAATTTACATTCAATAGCAATGAAAATCGTCTGGGATTGAGATGGGGACAAAGACCAGATAAAAGACATTACA
Organism: California macrophylla; assembly: GCA_036898065.1. Taxonomy (NCBI): domain Eukaryota; kingdom Viridiplantae; phylum Streptophyta; class Magnoliopsida; order Geraniales; family Geraniaceae; genus California; species California macrophylla. The sequence continues at coordinate 4,588 of JAYMTO010000050.1, read as the reverse complement.
AAGTATAACACTGAAATATATGTGCACGTCAAAGTCCAGCAATTTACATGATAAATTTATACTCTAGCTATGTTGGGACAAAAAGGTGGGTTGAGCATAAATGATGCCGGTATTACTTTCCTTTTATCCTCCTCCGTGGATGCATCAATCAAGAATTTCACTTCTTCCTCGAGAAGCATTTTCAGGGAACTGCATTGTGGCAGCTGCATACTTCTCTCCGGTCCGGCGCAAGAAGGAGCTCCGGTGCTATGCAAGATGGCAACACAAATGGAGAATGCCTGAAGCGTAGACAATTGTGCATGAAAGTCAACTGCATACTCTCCCTCTCCTACTAATGTCAATGTCAACGCAGGTGTACCCTCCTTTGATCCCTGCGCACAAAACCAGAATCAAGTCAATCATGGCATGTCAACGAGTCAAAAGCTTCCTAGTACCCTCAGAGCTTACCTGGACAAGAAGTTCCAGCGGATGCTGATTTTCAATGGATAGAGGATCCTGCGGGCGAGGAACGTCAGGATTGCCAAGCACAATAAGGGGGCACGCCATGTCCCATCCACCACAGTCACAGCACCCGCCTAGCCTCCATCGGTCCAGTAACGATGAAGGGCATTGAGTTTCATCGCTACGCAAACCATGATTCCCACTTGGGATCACCACCTTCACCTTTCCTGGACTTGTTGTGCTACCTAGGATTGTTCCCTTCTGTTCTGTCTTTGGATGGTTTGATAGATCTGAATGCAATGTTTCACTGATCTTGTGTTTCAAGCGCTCTGTCTTTTTGAAGGGGACTTGAATAACAATGGCTGCAACTTCAAGGTTTGGATGCAGGTATGAAGAACTAGTCTCTATACTGTCCAGGACTTGCTTGGTTTGAGGGCTGACTTTTGCTGGACAAGGCTCGTTACTTACTGCAAATCCACCCGTCAAGCTTTTCCCAGATTGTTTGGTATTGAGATCAGGGGAGGAAGTAGGAAAATCTCGGGTAAAACTTGATCTTGCGCGCGTAATATCATACAATACACACTCTGTAGCCACAGAATTATCCAAAGCTCCATCATGTCTTAGCTCTGAGCATACATAACAGGAAACTTGCATCTGACCAACCATGGAGGACTCTTTGTTGTTGTCATTTGATCCCCATGCACTGGCGTTGCTCTTCTTTCTACTGTCAATGGAGTGAAAGGTGTATGCACAATTAAAAGCATTATCTTGTTTCCATGTCTTGGCGACAAATATTTCTTCGGGGCACTTCAAAGAGAACTCATAAAATGGCATCCCATCTTTATTTTCCAACTTGAGATAGCCATGTAGGTGGACTGGAGAACCTGCCACAAGTGAATGTTGACGATCTGTCGGAGCACTCTGGGATTTGACTTCCAAATTTGGTGGCCTTGGTAGGTCATTCACCAAAGATTTCCAAGATGTCTTGTTCTTTTTACTATCCGTTGTGCTGCTCCCTTTCACCTTACAAGCCTCCATTTTGTCGCTTAAAGGACTTCGCAGAGATTTAGACTTCATAAAGGGATCAAACATCTTTCTGATCGGACTGAACCTGGCCTTTGAGCTAGTCCTAGAGGAATGATCACCTTCCATTAGAGAAGGTGGCCGGGACATTCCCACTTTAGCCGATAAGGACTTGTGCAGAGTAAAAGACGCAGCTCTACCTTGAGTGACAACATTCTTCTGATTTTGTCTACATTTAGTGTTTTTAAATGGGGATTCTCCTATACTTTCAGCAGAAAACTTCTCTCTGTTGTTAGGATCCAGACATATCTCAAAGAAATCATCTGATGAGCATGCTTCTGTGCAGGATTTGCTAACAGAAGCTGCTTTTGAGTCTGAGTTCTGAGACAATGATAAACACCTCTCCGCCTGGTTCTTCTGATCTGCATCAGATTCAACGACTCTAAAGGAGAATGTACTGTCGCTGCTGCGCGGCATTTCACTTTTCCTCCTCCTCCCTCCCTCGAGAGAGACTCTTTTCTTCATTTTACTTACCTCGCTGGAGCTTTGATATATGGAACCTCGCTTCATCTCTATGTTACCTTCCACTCGAACAGGTCTTGGTGGGATGTTCTTACAAGATGAACTGCGGTAGCGGCCAAAACTGATCCCTTTCAAGTCCTCCCTTAGGCTCAGTATATCATCCTTACGGGCAGGCATTCCTTTTGAACTTCTCTTCCCAACATCTGAACACTGTTGATGAGATAAAAGAGCAGTGCAAGGTCTCAGACCCTCCAAGTGGCCTTTGCTGAAGTCTAACTCCTTCTTCAGTCCCATTTAAAGATCTCCCAAGCTCTGCAGAAAGCCAATGAAGTAAGAAACACCCATGAATTCAAAAGCATCAAAATCCCTATCAATCCTGAAATGAGCACCAGGCATATCTCATTAGGCCTAATGCAGGCACTGAAATAAGAACCATTTTTACCATAATTTCAAACATCTTGTTACCAAAGTGCAAAGGGGATTATTGATTATATATCAATTCAGTACAAATATGCATATCCATCTCAAAATGAAGCATAGATCTTGAAGCCTGAAGCATTGCACATAGTTCCCGTTAAAACCTTTGAAGCAAGTTACACCCCAAAAGGGAAGAAGAACGATTGGGGTCGTTTTCAGAAAGCAAAATACAAAATGCATCTCCAAAATTAAAATGAAAAAACAGTGCAATGATAGTAATTTACAAACTAATCATTATCTCAAAAAGCTAACCCCATATTTCGAATCAGCAATGATTTCATAACTTTGAAATCGAACACCTCGAATATAAAAATCTAAACTTGATCCCAGAAAGGAACTGAAAATGGTTGAACCAGCAAGTCAACAAACTAAAGGCTCAAAACATTGAAAATGAATGTGAGAACACCATTGTCATCGTTTGCATTGTAAGCTAAAAACCCATAAAAGGAAACTAAAAATGGTCAGAGGAAAGGGACATACCCAAGTAGATCTCAGAGAAGTGAATTCAAAGCAAAACCCAGAACACTGTGAGTGAATGCAATCATAATACCCTCCACTCCCTGAGCTGAGAAAGCGCCAATTAATCAAAACACGAAAAACCCATCTCAGAAACTGTCAGCAGTGACCCATAGAACTCTCACATAGGGCAAAGCAAACAAAAGAGCAATCATAAGTAGAGACAAGGAGTTGCAGAGCAGTAAAGCACAATAATGAGTGATTTCAGGAGAGAGAGAGAGAGAGACCAATACCATACCCTCTCACGCAAAGGCTTAGATAGAGAGAGAAACGGATAAATCTCTCGCTTTCGCGAGGACGCAATACAAGTTGATTGAGGCCCAGAGAAATGCTGAGATTCTGTTCAACCTGGCTGCTCAAAAATGGCCGTTCTGTTCAACTCACAGTGCACCTTATTGAAAAGCCTAGACTACCCTTTTTGGATGAATAATAAGATGCAACACGATGAGGGTAGTATTTGAATATCAGGTGATGGGTTTACCTCGAAACCGCCGACCACGTACTATTATCTTAAGGCTTTATATAAATTGCAGAAATCAAAGACGATAATCAAATAATTAATCATTTTGTCATATTTAAAGAGCAGGTTTAATTAATTAACATGAATTAAATTACCGCCACGTCCCAAACCTTAGTGACCTACCTTCCCCAGGCCCAGCAGCCGAAATAATGGGAGGTTTTATTGTAACCTGAAAGCCATGAAATCCTCAACGGATCGTGTTGTTGCAACCAAATGCAGATAATAAGACAGGTGGGTGGGATGGCAAAAATGTAAATCTACTAGAATAATGTACGTTTAAAATGTCAAAATTACTTATGTATTATTTTTAAGCAAATTGATAATGTATGCGAGCACTCGGAGAGTGGGAGTCCCTCATCTCCTCGACAAACGGAAAGGATTCGAGCAAGACCCATCATGTCTATGCGAGGACACATTGGGCCAAGCGAGCACTCGCGGAGCGGGAGCACCTCATCCCCTCTATAAACGTGGAGGATTGATCCAAGCCTATCATATCTATGTGACAACTATCCAGCATACGTCTTACAAGAAACCTCTAATGATTCTTCCGAATTCTCTCATATTGATCCAACGTCGGGCAAAAATGTTGTGTTTGTGTAACTTGTTGTAACAACTTTACGTGACACTAGTTATTGGTTGATCTTTGATTTGTTAGCTTCAGTTGCTGAAATAAACAAGTAATCAAAGAGACACAACACGGGAAATTATTGACCTTGTTCGGTGTAAAATTTCACTTATCTCAGGGGAAGACAGGAAACTCTAGAGTGAAAAATACGCACTGTAGATGTTCAAGAATAACTTATCGGATAAGATCACACACTTATCTAAGCTACTAATTAACTTTTCTAGCTGAATACAATTTAGGACTCCCACTGAGTTAGAGCACACTTCTTCATGAGCTTTGCATGAACTCGTCTTCACCAACTCTCACAACTTGCAACATGCAGCAATGATACTTTGAGAATGATCAATGAGATCAAGTTCTTTCAGGAAAAGCCTACTGTATATATAGCCTAGGATAGGTCAAACATTTTTCTAATATAATTCAGTAATACACTTTTCTAAACCGGATAGAAAAGTTATTTTTCT